>KV425953.1:132011-163403 GCA_001632375.1 Exidia glandulosa HHB12029
AAGTCTACAGAAAGTACCGTAACGTCCACAGAATCCCCGGCTCGACTTCAGCTGTGAAGTCCACAAGAACCCTCCCCCGGATGTCTACAGTGAAGTCTACAGAAAGTACCGTAATGTCCACAGAATCCCCGGTCCGACTTCAGCTGTGAAGTCCACCAAAAAACCCCCTGAATGTCTACAGAAACGCCCATGCACGAACACAAACGCGACGAGCGGAGGGTGACGACGATCATGAACTCGAGAGTCGCGCCCCGGTACTATGCAACACTGCGTACGCAGACAAGGCCCCAACGGGGCGCCGGTCGCGGCAGGTGCGTTGGGCCCGGTGGCGGTTTGGCAGAGTCGCACATGGTAGTGGAGGTCGAGGTAATAAAGTAGAGGTCGCTTTCGGTCTGGGCGGGAAGGCGGTTCGGTGCAGCGGAGTACGGGAACATCTGGCGCGGTATGCTCAACGACCACAAAGCACGTCAGACTCGGAGGACGTTTCGAGGATGTAGGAGAAGACGGGGATGACTCGCCCGGCCTTGAGGAGACGCCGAGCGCGTGACAATGCGAGACGCCTGGCGCCCGCATCCTTGTCGAGATCTGGGCGCAAAATGGAGGCCATGTAGTAGTAGTAGAAGGAAAGGCTGCGACGGCGGTCGGTATATAGGAAGCGACGGCGGCCAAGGACCATGTGAATGAACTGCTTGAGTGGCATATGTTCGGCTGTCGACTGGTACGGCTATGGCGAGTCGTAAGCTAAGCACACCTCCAACAGCGTAGAGCACGTACCGAAATTCAGAGGGTCGACAGCTTGCCTTCCTTGCGGGCTTGCGAAATACGGCGGTCACGGTTCCACGTTGCCAAGTAAGTGTAGGCGTAGGTGATAGCGTGTCTTTGCGACATGTAGCTCAAAGGTCGCCGAATCTTCAGCAGCCCGCCGTTGCCGCACTCGGCAGCGCTCGAGTTCACGGCCGCCAGCTCCGGGGAGTTCTTCTTATAGGCGCTGATGAAGCACGCCTTCGTGCACCGAGTATGTCCCTTCGCGTGGAAACCGTCGATGAGGAAGCGCGTCTCGCCGAAGAACTTGGGTTCTCTCATCATGCAATACGGTCCCAAGGCGCACGCGAAGTCGTATATGACAACCTTGGGCGGCTTCGCCCAACGCGTGAACAGCGCCGAGAAAACGTCGTTTCGGCCCTCGCCCTTAGGGATGCAGTGAAACCCGAGGCAGACGCAGTGCGTACACCACGCCGCCATCAGCCCACCCGTCTGACCGCGCTTGCCGTACGTCTCGTAGAACTTGTTGCAGCCGATGCCTCCTGCACCAGTCTCCGTGACCACCGCGCGGTCAACCTTCTGGTCTGTCGGCAGGAGGGGATACTCTGGTCGAAGTCGAACGCGCGGTCGCCCATAGAAAACACCGGTCTAAGCAGATAATGAGACATCCGACTAAGTAAGACTGGTAACATAGCGTGCTCACCTCGCGCCAATCGTCGTCTCTCACTTCCGCGCCAGGATCTTCGTGGTCGTGCGAAGGGAGCGTGCCGTGAACGCGCAAGGCCCGTTTGAGTACGAACTCGATGACGCCCTTGAAGTTGGCCGTATACTCGCCGAGCACTTGCTGCTCGAACCGGGCGACAGCGCCAACCGCAGGAACCTCCTTCAGCAGGACCGTCGCCGCTGCCTCGTCATCCTCGAGGAGCATACGCAGGGTAATCCAGGTTGACTGCGGCACGAAGAGCAGCGCAGATTCGTATGCGAAGACCTAGCTAACGGATTAGACTTCGACTGTCGCAAGTGCAGGAAAGCGACTGACATGCTCGAGTAACTCCAGGTACGGCTTTCGCGACGTCTCCTTCTCCTTATCGTACTCCGAACACGCGAACATAGCGAACATAGACGAAAGCGAGTCATCCAGGCCGGACAGGTCCTTGACCAACGCCGGCAGCGCCTCGCGCATATCTGCGTCGGCTGCATCGCGCTTGCCAATGCGTTTCTTGGTCTGTTTCGTTGCGCCTGCTACGTCGACGTCTGCGTCCGCCACCGCCACACCGGGATCGTCGTCGTCGTCCGCAACGATGCCGTCCACACGGGAGTTACGCCCACGCAGCTGTAGTCGCCATCGTACGGCCTTCTGAGCTGAGACCCGCAGCTTTCCCCACACGATCGATGTCGATTCCACAGGAGGTTGCACTTCTAACCGCTTCGGTGCGTCAGGTTGAATAAGCGTTGGAGGACAAAGGCTCGACGTTTGATGCTTGTTGCTGAAGCTGGCCGTGACGCCGTCAAAGATGACCACCTCGGGGTTGGGACCGCACACGTCGCATTGGAAGCTGTCACCCAGGTCTTGTATACGCGTGAACGAAAACCAGGCGGTGCGAAACGCGTCGTCGCTGACGAAAGATGTTCTGCATTCCGACTCCATGTACGTGCGCTGGATGACGGTTCGGAAGGCATGGAATGGGGTCTCGTGCGCCGTGATCGAGTTTGTGAACTTGTTGAGAAGCTCGTGCGTGTAGATGCGCTTGTTGTTAAAGTTGAAGAGACCGAGCGCGCGCAAGTCGGGACCCGCGAACATACGTTGCTCTGGGCGACAGGTGCTGCACGGCTTGACCTCGATCTCGATCGCTGTCGCCCGCGTCGAGGCGTACACAGTCGACTGGATGACGATCGCATCGCATGGCCCTCCGGGACTCCCGCACCTGCAGCGCGCAGTTTCGTCGAACTGTATGCGTTCTGGGATACGTTCGACCAGCGGCAACGTTGGCGACACGTCTGTTGGGAGGCGGCACCAGGCGGGAGGGCCGACGCGCTGCCACGAAACGCTTCGCTCGTCGAACAGGGCCTTGATGCTCTTTTGATCGGCTGGGAGAAAGATCAGTCACGTGCACATGGCGACGTGTTTCATCACGTGCTTACCACGCTCGCGTTCCGCCGCAGCATGTAGTATCTCCACATCCTCCTCCTCTCTCTCTCCGTCTTCGTCGTTCTCCTCCTCATCCCCATCGGTCTGCATGAGCTCTACAAACGCCACGTTCTTCTGGGCTCTGGATACATGCACGCAGGGCACTACTGAATCTTTGCTACATATCCAGGTACCATTACGAGAAGATTGACCGCAGTGCGTGACAAACACAGGTTGCTCCCCAGGGGACATGCACACGAAGGTCGAGACGCGCTCCCCACCATCCTCCGCAGCGTAGTGCTCGAAGCAAATGCAGTCCGGATTATCTGCGTAGGCGGTCAGATTAGAACGGAAAGACGTAGCAATTGTGTGCTTGAGGGCTTACCGATCTCGGAGAACGGTTGGAATGGGGGAGGATCCGCATCACGAAGCACCAACTCGTGCACGCACTGCCCGTACTTCCGATAATCGGCACAGGGGGAACAAGAGTATGTCACGTGCAGACGCAAGTCGATAGCGCACTGCACGACCGTCCACGCGTCTACGCCACGTAAACGCGCGCCTGTATCAACGTCGTGTATCTCGGCGACCCACGTGCGGGGATCGATCTGAAAGAAACCAACCATGCGACAGTCCACAGCCTCGCGGTAGCGTGCGTAAGCGTCTGTGGGCTTCAGTAGGGATGGCGTAGGACGCAGGCGGCGGGTTCCAGGAGGCAGAGGCGACGGCGTCGTCGAGGGCCGAGTGCTGGGCCCGGTTCTCTTCTGTCGTTTCGCTCCAGACGAGTTTGGGCCCCCTTGAACCGATGAACGTTTCCGTACCAGCCGCACGCCCTCTGGTAGTGAGCTAGGCAAGTCGTCGCTGGATTCCTTTGGCCGTGCCGGACCCCGCCCTTTGCGAGGCGGGGCTGCCTTTGTTGGGGAGACCATACGGCCTCGAGGTGCACAAACTGTGCGAGCCTCGAAGCCTAACCACGCCGGATGCACAAACTGTGCGACCCGACGCGGCTGGCGCTTCCACCTCCTCAGGCGGGGGCGGTTGTTTTGCTGCGGGTTGAGATGAGTAACACGAAATTAAGAAACTCGCGCGCGCCTACGCGCGCGCGCATACCTTTGGACCCGGGAACTGCTGGGCTGGGGCGGCGAGCGGGCTTGACGGCGGCGGCGCGGGGTGGTGGGCGGGTGAGAGAGGACAGGGCGTTTAGAAGTCCGCGCCTCCCACGGATCCGGGCCGTTTTGGATCCGCGTCCGGGCGTCAAGTACGACGGCGGAGTCCAAACAAGGTTCCCTTGCTTGTCCTCTTCGCCGTCCCCCGCACAGTTTGTGCAGGACGGCGAACAGTGCTCGTCCGTCGTGTCCGCTCAGTTTGAGCAGCGACGTATGGATGCAAGCCACAGCCCTACGCCGGTGGACCGGCGTGCTCATAGCGCGCCACATTGATTGTACGCACCCCCAGTCGTCCCTGTGCTCGTGCGTCTGCTGACCATTTGCCCTTCTCGATCGTCTCGTACTGCTCGATGTCATTTCTGACTGCTCCGCCATCGCCGCCCGTATATAACTTGCGATCAAGCTCCAGCAGGCGACGGCAAACGTTATGGTTTCCGGCTTTCCTCGTCCTCCAGTACGTGCACGGCAGCGTTCGTGAGCGCTATTACAGCTCCTCCATCCTGACTGTCAGTCACTCTCGTTTTCCTGAATGACGTTATGGTCGTTGTCTCGTTGTACGCCTGATATCACATTGACCGTCTATGTGTCCCCCTCCCCCTCGTATAAGGGTGGGCCACACGTCGCGGAGGATGTACTCCTGTGATCTATGCCATGAGGTCACCGTTCTGTCACCCCTGTTTGCGACTTCCCTCCTGTCGCCAGTGCTACATTGTTGATCTCCTTCCCGCTGTACCTTTGCGGTCTTTGTTTTCCTGTGCGCAAGCTTACATGGTACCGTATTTAATCACAGTGTACTCTACTCCCTCCCATGAACCCTCGACACTACTACTGGACGCTGCGTACACCGTGCGTTCTCCACGTGTACGACCACATCTGTCAAAGAGGCCGGAGCATCGCCACCGATCATCAATTACCGGTCCGGCAATTGCTGTGCCTGGCACTGGCATTGAGAGAATTACCAAGGCACTCAGGTCGGTCTCCAATAAAGAGTCGATATGGCCATATATTAACATAGATGTCATATTTGAGCAGGCAATGAGCAGAAAGCAACCCGAGGACGACCAACAATTACGACTTCGACATCTTGAACGTCAACAACTCGGCCTCGAGTACCGCGTTCCTCGCGCGAACCTCGTCGTGCTCCTTCTGAAGCTTGCGTAGCGTCTTTTCCTGCTTCTCCCCTCTCTTCTTCGTCTCCTGGACTACTTGGGCTCGGAACGGCTCGAGACGATCGAACACGAGCTTTCGAATCTCGGCGGGCAACTCGGGCGTGTCCTCGACGACCTGGTCCGAGCACCAGCTTCGCATCTCACCACGCCCGTCCTTCGGGATGTACAACACAAAAGCCCACCCATCGATGCGATGGGTGAGAATGTCCGCCTATGAACACGATCAGCGATCAACCTATGCTACGCCGTCGACCGACGTACCTTCTGAATGGTTGCCTGGTACAGGCGGTGCAGGTTCTTCGTACGCTCGCGCTGGTCGGTGTACGGCGTGTCAGCGTCACCATTACGCTTAAGAGCTGCAATGCTTTGGTCAGCGCTGGACGACAGAGACGGTGAAAGGACTTGCGCAATGGCTCGTTGCCCGCCGTCGTCGACTTGAGGCCATTCGCGATGGGCGTGCTGTAATAATACGTTTCCGTCGCGTCCTCGTCTACCGCTTTCTCCTCGTCGGCGGCGACCTTTGCAGGCTCGGCCGCGTCGACCTCCATCATGTCGACGCGCACTTCCTCCTCGGTCTGCGTCGTGATCAGCTCCTTGGGGACGGTCGACGCACGGCCTTCGTCGATCGCAGTGGCAGTCGTAACAGCGTCGTCCTCCTCATCATCCGCGGCGGCATTGACGATGGCGACGCGCAACTGGACGAGCTCTTCGACGGCCTTCTCAAGGTCCTCCGCGTTCTCTGCCGCGCGGTCCGAGGCACGCTCGCGCGCCTCGGCCTTCGACATGCCGTTCTGCGTAAGTCTATCAGCACTGAACGAGACTGCAATGGAGAGAACGCTAACCTGACATTTAGGGCCGTGACCCTTCATGGGCTGAGTGCACTGCCTGCAGCGTCGGGTCTTGGGGGCGCTGGCCGCGTCCGCAAGCGGTTGGACTTTCCCGCCTGTGCTAGCGCGCGTGACGCGCCCCGCGGCGGTGGCCTTGACAGCCTTCTTGGGAGGCAACGTCCTCTTTCTCGAGTCTGAAGTGTGCGAGGATCAGTACAACGACTAGAGGCGACGCGCGGCGAAAGGGCTCACGACGAGTAGCACGAGTGGTGGGGGCCATAGGTGCGCGATTCGTGGGTTGGATGTCTAGAGACCTGACGAACTCGACTTAGCGTTCGGTCTGCGCTTTATCCCCATGAGCGCGTGTGCTCTTTCGGTGCAAGCAAGCCGGCGCGCATGCTTCTGTTCAGAATTCTGGTATTGCCGCGCCTGTGTTCATCAAATCTACGGTCGCCGACTACTGGGCGCACGCGCGCGCCCGTTCGTTAGATGTCTGCTCACTCCGTCTCGCTTCTCCTCTCCATCTGGCATTGCTCAAGGGGACGAGTATGTCGTGTATCTGCCCCGTTAGGCGGGATGTCTCTTCGTCGCGGTTTCGTTCTCCCTGCCTGCCCGCGTGTTCGCCTGCGCGCTTCTACTCGCGCCCTGTTTGATCTGCGACCTGATATCGTTGCTGACCGCGACGCTCGTGGACTGCTTCGCATACACTCGCCTTTCACCGTCTGCGCGACGTACCAAATCCTTGAGCGACGCTCGATTCTATTTTACTCGTATCGGGCGTTGAAAAGCTTCGATCTTGAGGCTGCCTCAAGTACCGCACACTCGCGAATGGACGAGACGACGCGTACGCCCTTGGACAACTCCACATGGTCTTGCAGATCGGACTGGCTCGATGCGGGATCCTTCGTACCCTTTCACACTATCTCATTGTCGCTCGCAGCGAAATCAGCCATATGGCCCTCTCGCCCGCGTGTACGGGGCCTAGTCATCGAGATTTTGAGGCGATGGAGGGCTTTCATTGGTCCAGCAAGGCGTCGCGCCAATAAATCGCGAGATCTTGGCTGCCGCGGCGGCGGCCCGCGACCGGCCTCTGCTCGACTCGCCGCGTTTTTCGACCAAGTCCTCGTCCTTATACGCATCTATAAAAGCCGTCGCGAGTTGCAGCTACGGACTAAGACCAAAACTCTCGCCTTCGACTCTTTTCGCATTATCTCGCACCGCGCCCAACATGTCTACCTCAGCTCTCGTCGCCTCGACCGACCTCTTGCGCTCTAAGGGCGTCAACGACGTTCCGTTCATTGTCCCCGTACCGCTTTGTTCGAGGTCGCGCGGGATGGGGCTTGTCATCTGGCTCAACCGTTTGCCCCGCGCCGACGAGGTCTGTTGCACGACCTGCGGCGTGTCAGCCCAATTCATCATCATCATCCATGGCAAGCACGACAACAAGGCCGGCGTCGTCTTCTACATCGTGAGTTCTTCTTCTCTTACGATCTGTCCGACCGCCCGCTCATGCCAGTCGCAGTGCACGATCTGCTCAAGAGGCCGTCGCGCGGGCGATCGTTCCTTCGCCGGTTTCACCAAGTCCACCCAGATCTTTCGCACGTACACGAAGTACAGTGAACGCGCGGCCACCCCGAAGTCGAGCCCGACTTCGTCCTCGCAAGGTGCGTGAGCGCTGCGCATCGCATTCACACTCATATACTCATACGCGCTCTCTATCTCAGCAGCCCCGACGACACCTTCATCCTCGATTCCGGCCCTCCTCCCGTCCGCGCCGCCCGCCATCCATGTGCTGATGGGAGTTCTGCACGATCTTATGGGCAAGGAGTCGCGGGAGGGCGGGTCGAAGCTGCAGGACGCCCTGAAGAAAGCCATCGCTGCAGATGCAGCCCGCGACGTTGTCGCTGCCACACCCTCTGTGCCCACCATCGCCGTCGACGTGGCATCTACCTCGACGACCAGCACGGGGCCGTCTACTCGCGGCGCATGGCAGGCGTCAGCGCCCCACAAGGCCGTCGCCGCGATGAAAGCGCGCGCCGCCGCGCTCTCGAAGCCCATCCCCGGCGCTCGTGCTCCTATAGCGCCGCAGCCGAGGGCCACGAGGAAGGTCATCGCGAGCATCGCGCCGAAGCCCAAGAAGACCATCTGGCGTTTGGTTGCTACGAACATGGTGAGTTTTGTCTCTTCTCGTCGTTCACGCGCTCGGTTCTAACGCCAGCGTAGAAGGATGAGACCATCACTCTCCTATTCGAGTTACCGGAGGGGACGGTCATCCTACTTTGGGAAGACCTCCCCGACGTCTTTCGTTCTGTCGCCGCGAGGCACGCTGTCGAGCTGCTTCATCACACTCGCCACATCTGGACACCCTTCGGCCTGAACGACGTTTTCGACCTCGTGACTGGCGGCGACGACATCGTCAAGGCGCGCATCGTCAGCGCGACGAAGCGCCCCACCGAGCTCATCATCGAGATCTCCTCTGACGAGGACGAGGACGCTGATACCAACCGGCGGTCTGGCGGCGGGTCAAGCTCGGGCACCTCGGTGACATCGAGCTCGAGCAAGGGCAAGCGCAAGCAGCGCACGGTGTCGTTCACATCGCCGTCGTCGCAGATTGATGCTTCGGATGATTTCTTCTCGCCGGATGACGCCCCAGGTCCTTCGACTCGCCCAAAAAAGATACAGCGCCGTGCTTAGAACTATACATAATGCCGTTCCTTATGCTTATGATCCCCTTTCTCGTTTGGCATCGCTTTCTTTTTTATTTCGATCTGTACTGAGCCTTTAGTCAAATACACGTAGACTACATGCTGAAACGACGAGGAGGATGTTTGTGCCTCATGCAAGTGTCATGCCGTACGTGAGAAAGCGGAAGTTCTCGGATGAACCAGTCACATGCGGGAGCGAGCTGTATCGGCAACTTCCGCCTCTTATCCTCTTACCTTCACCACCACCCCCGCGTAACCGTCGCACAGTTTGTGCAGGTTGCGTGGCTGGTACTAGCGAAGGCGCTGAAGAGAGCACAGTTTGTGCACTTCAGAGTCTCGCTTGGCGTGTGGTTTTCTGCAATATTCGGCCACTTTTACTCTTACTGCATTACGACGCGACTTCGACTGCCCTACCGAACCTGAACCTTACCGAACGTATGCCCGTTCATTGAGATGATGCTAAGCCACTTTGCTTAGCAGTGACGGTGCAGGATGGCTGCCGGACGTGGATCTTCGCCTTGGTTGGAGTCCGAGCCAGACTCTCTCGCCGTGTAAGCATCTGGGTGTCGAGATTGACTATTGTCGTGGCTGACTCCTGTCCCAGCGCCTTCCCTGAGTCCAGTGGAAGGGACTTGCGCCCAGATAACGACCGAACCGAACCCGTGACGCGCCGAGCATGGGTGCCCGACACCGAGCTGTATAACGACCCCTATATCTCGAAGTTCCTACTCGCGGAGCGCGACCCCGAGAATCGAGAGAGGATGGAGATCCGGTTCAGAGCTTGGCTCAATGCGCGCCCCGACGTCCCACCAAGGACGGAAGCCCGATCCAACTATATCATCGACATGCAAACGTACATGAAGGCCAGGGCAATGTACAAGACTTCGTTGACGGTGCACGAGACGTCGAAGAAACGATTCTACAGCCGCATCGTAGAGCGGGTACCCTCTCTCCAGCCCTTGCGACCGACCACGCCCTGCCCAACCCTTCCGCCCGCTTCGACAGAGTACATCCAGTGGTGGGAGCAGGCCGTTCGCGAGTACAAGCAGCTCGAGGCGCAGCATCCGTGGTCAGACTTCCCGGAGACTCCGAGCGAGTTCGCAGAGTTCGAAAGTCGCATCGAGGTGGTCCTGTTCCAGTTCGACGAGTGGTTTAAGGGCGTCGACAAGTTCGTGGACGCCTGTTGGAAGGAGTACAACGCGATGCTGCCCAAGCTGACGGAGGAGGAGAAGCTCTACCTGGGTGCGGGCGAGGTGGACGGCTCGAGCTTGCCGCGGCTCGAGCTGCCTCCCAAGATGCCGCGCGGCATTCCCTTCCTCTTCGGCGACAGCAATCGTGACGCGACCGCCCCCATTCTGAAGGCGCTAGGAGCTCCGGAGGAACAGCCCATCGACAACGATCCCAGCGCGCCCAAGCTCAGTCGGCATTTCTACATCCAGGGCTACGCCGAGTTGCCTGTCGTTCCGAACAAGCTCTGGGAGGCGGCATCGGCACGCTACCCTGCAGGCGACCCGAGACGCATGAACCCCTTCAACCCTGGCGAGGCGCGCACGATTCTCGTTGTCAGCAACGTCGACTACCTTCCGCCTATCCCGCCCGACGAGTATCCAACGCGCAGAGTCGATGGCACGTTCGGCCCGCACGAGGAGTCGAGGTACACGCAGTGGCACAAGTGGCACAGGTGGCATATGCCTTTCATTCCATCTCACAAGTCGGGCGACCCGGCGCGACTCACTCATCAGACTCTTACCGGCCGTATGGAGTGGTATCTACCTGTCGAGGAGCACTACGTCAAGCGCGAGGCGTACGGCGAAGGGGACGAAATGTTCATGCCCACGAAGGAGTTGCATGCGGCGCTGACGAAAATGTGGAAAGAGGTCGTCCACGAATTCGTGCAGACCGTGCCACTCAAGCGACGGGGCACTCCAATCGAGGTTCGCGAGCGTGGAGATCAGGCGTTGATGTACTTGACGGGTTATGAGTTGACTTGGCGCGACATGATCGACACGCTGGTGGGCCTCCAGCGTGCAGCGTTGGAACTACGCGGGTGGGCGGCGCTCGTTCAGGCGGAGAAGGAGCAGTTCGAGCACGACGCGAAGGGGCACAAGTTCAACTACGCTGCCGACACGATCAAGTACGGCTGGAAGTGGGCGCGCGGCGTGTTCACTTCTGACCTGGAGGTAGCGAAGCGGATAGCCCAGTTTCGCGTTCCTGTCTGGTTTTTCGCTTCCTACGACCTAGAACACCATAAAGACGCAGGATGGAAGCAGCTGAAACGCCTGCCAGCGACTCACGATAGACGACGTTGGGCGGAGGCCAAGCCTGCAGCCTGGATGGAAAGCTACATCGAGACCAACTACAGCCACGAAGTACCCGACGACGTGGCGAGCTCGTTCGTGGAAGACGTCCCCGAACCCATCCGTCTGCCCACCCCTCCTCGTCGACGCGATCCTCCCTTGCGCCCTTTCTCTGTCATGACCGGCACGGCTTATGGGCAAGGCGCATCCCAAGACCGCGGTTGGGGCAATCGTCGGCGCAATGAGAGCCGTGATAGCGGTGGTGGTCGCGGTCAACGCGGTGGCGCTCGGCCTCAAGTCGTGCGCGACTTCCAGCATCCTACGCCGCCAATGCCACCTCCGCAACCCTCCTACTCGCAGCCTCAGTACGACAACAACGCGTACGAGGACGACATGTCGATGGACTACGGCGACTTCAACGGTACGTACTGATGTCCTTGTCCCGTTAGGTTGAAGTCTCACTGCAACCATAGACGCCTCCCACAACGCCCCTCCCCTTCAAATCACCTCGAGTTCCTGTACGTGCGTTTGAACGTGGTGTGCGATGTGCTAAACGAGATTGATAGCGACGACCTCGGCTCAACTCGTGCCCAAATCGACCGCGGTGCCCGCAGACGAGTCGCGCGCGAAGGCGGAAACGCCCACAACCGCGACGAGCGAGCCAAGCAAGACGGACGGCGCGACGAGCGACTCGGGAATGAAGATGACAGCGCCGGATAGCGAGGAGTCGACTGCTCAAGTCAACCCGAGGACACAATCGACGTTGGATACCTGTACGTCTTGAAGCGTGACAACCGATGCTCAGCTGACAATGTGAAGCCATGGACGTAGACGCAGTACAACCATACGCAACAGCGACGGGCGGCGCGACGATTACGGCTGTCGCGACTCGTGCGGAAGGGACATTGGATGGCGAAGGTGAGTTCAATGTAGACAAAAGAAAGACTGGGCTGATAGTGTTCACAGTGATGGATGTGGATGCCCCGCGGCCAGATGCGACGACGACGATGACCAGCGCCTCGGCGAGCGAAGGCGGCAGCCAGAAGCGCAGCCAGAAGCGCAAAGGTGAGCCTGGTGATGAGGACATTGGGGAACGTTCGCGTCTGACTTGACGCAGGCGGAGCAATGGGCGGGGACAAGAAGAAGGTCAAGGGCGGTGACAACGCGCCCCGCCCTAAGTCGGTCCTCGTGAAACCGAAGAACCACACGTCGTTCAAATGGCAGAGGACACCGCCGGACTGGTATATGGAGCCCGCCGAGTTCATGGCGGCGTACGTCGAGAACGTGGACAAGGGGACACGACGCATGCGAGTGCTCGCTGAAACAAGCACTCTCGCGGTCCCCCAAAAAACGCGTGAGGTGCTCAAGCGCTTCCGCATGCCCATCCCTCAACATCTCGCGAACTCGCTGTCCGAGACCGTCACGACGAACATGTTCGCGATGCTGACTGACATCCTGCCGGACTGGGTACGGGTACTTGGTACTGGATCGGTGGCGGACGTTCAGGGTTACGCGTCGGGGGTGTGGAAGTCGATTTTGAAAGGCCTTGCGCCTCCGAACGAGACGGAGCTGATGGCGGAGCAGTTGGGACTCGCTCGTCGGCACATACGAGCCAATGCACGATTCACCGAGGTCGAGGAGGACGACATGGGTGGGCTCGCGACGTTGGCTCTGAAGTTGGCACCGCTCGCGCCCGTTGCGGCAACTACAACGACGTCACCCACTGCTTCGCCCACACTCACGACGAACAGCTCTCTGCCAACAACCGTGCCTACGACTCGCGCCACGACGCCGACTGGAGAGATGATGGACTGGTATGGGGAGGAAGAAGAAGGAACGGACGTTCCGTTTGGTTACGACGCAGAGAAGCGGGTGTTGCGCCAGCCTAGACAGGACGAGCGCCCACTCGCACGGGAGGAGGAGCGATACCTCTACGAACCGCCTTTATGGCGCAAAACGGGCGTTGGGCAGCAACGAGCTCAGTCGGACTTCACCTGGTGGATCCAGGTTGACCCGGAAGGTGACCTGCCCGATGACGCGATTGTAGTCGTGCGGCGAGGCAAGAAGGATTTACTGGACTCTAGGATCGCGAGCGACGAGTGGTGGTGCTACGATCATACGGCGGTCATGCTCTTCAACGGTCTTGCCGACCCTGCCGGTCAGCATGCGGTGGGCGAGCGTCTGACCCGTACGATCCACCTCTGCCGTTACGATGGTGGGAGGAGGCTGGTTGTTGAGCGCACACGCGACTTTCGCCTGTGGAAATCGCAGCCCCTTAGCGACAGGTAGGTCGTCGTCATCCGATAGTCTCTAGGAGTCATTGCTAACGGGCGTTTTCAGGCTCGAGGTTCCACTAGAACCTGAAGGTCCAATCGGTTGCCGAACTACGACTTGCGCGTTCAAGAACGACGGCAAGCACGATGTGATCATGAAGTTGTTCCCCATGATGACTCGGTTCTACGACGCGTCGGGGAGATGGAACCGGGCGCCGACTCCTTTGTCGACTCCCTCGACATCAACTCCCTCGACGTCGGCGCCTTCAACATCGACGCAGCACCGTACGACTTCGTCTGCATCGAGCGAGTCTACAACGGCTTCGACGACCCACGCTTCCGTGACGAGCACCCCGCCAGCGCCAACGCCCAACGCAGCTTCGTCTTCGATTCTCCCCGTACCGTCGTCGTCAGCGCTGCTCGCGCGAGAACCGCAGAAGTTCAAGACGCTTCGCGACTACTGCGCGGTGTCGGGCGCGCGTTCGATCAACGGGCACGCTCTCCCACCCTACGACCCTCCCGCACTGCAAGACCCCGACAACCCCTACGTGTGGCCACCCGTGCCGTGGAAGACGTACATCCTATGGTTCACGATGGAGCTCGCGTTTCGCTACGAGCTTTATGCGCTCGACGCGATGTTGCGCCGTATCCACGGCATCGCGCAGAACATGACGAACCTGCAGCGCCAGCAGGCGATCGGCTTAATCTGGGCGGCGGACGACAGCCCCGAATCCAGGTCCTTTGTGCCGCGCGAGTCGAACCCACTGACGAGCGAGAACTGGAAGGACCGATGCGGCGCGATTCTGCGCTTCTACGACATCGTGCGCACTTGGCCACGCGTTGCAGAGGCTCCGATGTTGCTCCCCAGTTCTGTGCCGCCGACCTTTGCGAACTTTTTTGAGTTCGAGCAGGTTGAACGAGCAGTATGGATGGCGTTCGCCCAGACATACCAAGACTACTTCTCGCGCGACGCCCCGTTACCTCGTCCTCGTCCTCCTGTGCCAGCTGCCTGAACAAGTGCCGACATGTAGACTACCTGCCCTCAAAATGTAGATACTATGTCTCGCGTTGTCTCCTGGTGTTGTCTTGCCCTCTCTCGTGCTCTCCCTCGTAACATGGACTCAGTGTTTCGCTTATGACAGGTGCCAACATCGACGTGCCCCTTAACGTCGTCTCTAGGCTCAAGCTCGCCGTCTGCAGCGGCCGAGCCGCCATGCTCTGTCAACAACGAGACCTTACTGACTCCCCAACTCCCCTGCATGAGGAGTTAGAGACCCTCGGCGTGCTTGCCAAGGTCAATCTCTGTCTAGGACAATGTGACTTATATTCTGTGGACATGTGCCCTATAGGCAATTAGGGGACATGCACAAGCCGGAATGCTAGACCATTAGACTTGAAATTGACCGGCCGGGATATCCGCCATCGTCCCACCTATCAAAGCGTAAGACGAGAAGTCACGCTTATTCAACGACATACTGGTTGAAGTCTTGTACCAGGGCGCATGCGTCGAGAACGGCGGCGTAACGCTTCAGGAGGTCAGTCTAGATCTGCGTCGGCGACATGTTGCGTACGTCGTTGTCAAATGGCGATCCAAACACGCTTCAACAACGTCAGCGGCGTTCGCGTCGGACTACGGACCACTCACATATTCTCCCTTACGGTTTCTGGACCGCAAAAATGTTAGAGATCCGCGGAAGCTGTGGTTCAATACGTACTTGACTCCAGCCATGGACGCTGAGCGCAGTAGCTAACGTTCTCAGACAAACCCGTCGCAGGATCGACGTGGAAAGGGAACCTCGGTAGTAGGACGCGCCCCTGCAAGCGTCTCATCTCGCCGAGGATGGCAGAGAGCACTACCAAGAGTGGGCAAGTGTCAGAGCGACGCAGAGAACACGACAAAATGAGACTCATACAAGATGATTTGCCAGAACCAGTTGCGCCGGTGACAACTGAAAGCTGACCGCGGGGGAAGACGACGTTGATATCGTGAAGTTGGAAAGTCGAGACTTGTTCGACGACTTCCGCAGGAGTGGCGTCTCCTTGCGTTGGTGCAGGCTTCTTGAAGAGCCTCAGTGGTGAGACCTTCCACCGCGGCGCAGACGTTGCAACCGGGCCAACAGGCTTAGCATTTGTAACGATCTGCTTCGCCGACGTGCTGTACCACTCGAACGATGCGCCGGTTGCACCCAGGCGCGCGTCAAACTGAAGCGTAGAGACCTCGTCTCCGCGCTTGAGCGACGAGACTGAGTCTGGGACTTCCTCCTCGCCGAGAAACTCGTCGATACGCCTAAACGCAGTGACGATCGAACCGTACCAACCGAATAGCGAAGGAACCTTATAGGCGAGTCAGCTGTGACTGATCCAGTCTGAACTCCGGTTCACAGACTTACCTCGTTCAGTTCCGCTGTGAGAACTGCCAACGCGTGTATCGTCGGGAACGCGATGGCTACTGTGAGCTGACCGCCGGCGAAGCCAGTAAACCACGCAAGGTCAACACAGGAAATAATGATGGGAACAAGATGCCACGTGAGACCGAAGAGAGCGTAGAGTACCCTGAGCTTGACAAGCTGCGAGAGTTCCTCTTCTCGGAACCGGAGGACACGCTCGATCCAGCGTGTCTCCCACGCCGAGAACTTCACAAACTACGGGAGAGTTCAGCGACATGGACATATGCGATTATAGGTTGGACATACCTTGATCGACTGGAGCAGCTCGTTAACACTGCGCATGCGTAGGTCGCGTTTCTGCATGACGGCGGTCTGCATGCTCATCATCCTCTTATTGATCGACCAACTCCATGGAAATGACTTCAGACGCGTCAGCTTGCATCGCCGACGGGAAACGCGGTCTGCAAGCGCGACTTACCGCAAAGAAGAAAATGTATCCAACGAAGCCGGAGTACCCAATGAGCGAATACAAGAACCACGCGGTGATGACGATGGTCAGCGGAGTCGCCGCGAACGTCTAGCTGAGTCAGTAATAGTTCAGAAATGACCGAGAAAGTGAGCGTACTTCAAGTATGCTGGCTACGGATGCGATCTTGTTGACGTCGACAGAGACGAGCGAGACGAGCTTCCCCATGTCCGCAGCACGGGTGTCGGGTTTACCGTCCTGGACTTTGGTTTTCGGATCGACGACGCCGGAGGTGTCGATGCGCTTGAAAGCTTTCGTGTATATCTCGCCAATTGCTTCAGCGCGGGCTCTGTGGCGAGAACACAACCAGTAAGTCGCATGGAATCCTGAGCGACGGAGAATACTCACCGAACTATGACGCGCCGCATTGACTGGGTCCGAAGAACGAATATATGAGGTCGCAAGATCATTGCAACGAAGGCGAGGGCCGAGAAGAGGTATGCGCTTCGAACGTCGCGCCGATAAACCTCCTTCGGTGCCCACAAGAGAGCCAGCAGATGGTATTCCCCAGTAGCAGGCGGTCCGGAGATGAGACTTTCTTCGGGAGGCGATTCGATCGACGCGAGAATCCGGTTAAGCAGGATTGGTTGAATCGCTTGGAGTACAGCGCCAGCGGACTATGCGCAGGTCAGAGACACGTTGAGGTGGGAATGGAGCGAGGAAACGTACGATAAGCGAGAGGTTGATAACGAGATCACCCAAATTGGCGAGGAGAAGTCGCACCAGCAGGCTCCGTTCCTTCCTGTTGGCCGCGTCAGGAACACCACGCCGTCACAACGATGGAAGCATTACGAACCACAGTGTAACGAACTTGCGAGCGAGTAATCGAGAGCGAACATCGATCGCTACCGCGGGGATGTCGCTGTCTTCCAGAGAGCCGGTCTGTGCTCGTCGCAGCACGGTAGCCAACCAGCTCACAGTCAGCCACTGGCCCAATGTAGCGTAATCGTCCGAGGTGGAAAGTGGACCCTGTAAGTAATCGGTAAGAGATTGCCACGCATGGAGCTTGTACACTAATCACCTCCTTTGCGACGTTCGGCTCGCCTAGAGTTGGATTGAGTGGCATGGACAGGACGAGCAAGAGTCCCACGGTGCAGAGTGCGAGATGTCCGATATACAAAACGCAAACGAAAGTGAGAGTGTCGACCGCCCCGTAAAGGTATATGTCTAGTAGCGCTTGGAATACGGCGAGTAGATAGATTGCGAATAGGGAGTACGGCGGCCGCGCTGGACGAGTGAAGAGTGGCATCAGGGTGGCATAAAACTACGTAACGTATGAGCCGAGCATATCAAGGTCGAGAGACGCGTACATACCCAAACAGAGATTGAGACAACAAGCGGAAGGTCGAGACTCCGTGCGCGAACGAGGAGGGCGATGCGCCCGACGAGCTCGAGCGCACCGATGGCAACGAAGAGAAGGCTCTTATTCGAGCGCTGCGCATGGAGCGTTCCAATCTCGGGCTGCGAGAGGAGTGGAGTTGCTTCGGACACAGGATGCTCGACAGTCGGCTCGACGCGTGCTTCACCGTTGAGCGTGTCGTACGCCAACTCTTCTTGTACATCAGCATCGGCTGCATTGAAACCGTCAATATCTGCGTGAAATCGCGAGAAAACGCGTACATATGATGTTTCTGAAGAGTGTATGACGCGCCGCGCCTCGTTTTGTCGCAAACGCAATGAGCGCGCCCGCGACGGTGATAGCAGGGAAGAAAGTCGCGACGGCGAAGCGCAGCTGGTACACGAGCGGTTCTACAGCATCTTCCAGTGAGCTCGCCATTGTACAGCCTGGGGTGTGGTACGAACGAAAGAGTGCCGGTGACGGCGTCCGCCAGCTCGCGGAATATATCTAGCGCGCCCTGCCACGCTGGGCATTGTTCCAAAAAGGAAATTCTATGATTGACAGTTGATTGCCGGCTGCGGACATTCGGGCGCAAACCAAACTGGGAGGACATCTCTCACTCACCAGGACTGTAGGTGCATCCCATCACTTACATCAGGTTTTGTAGAAGGTATCATTCCGCGGGACATGATCTCCAGCGCCTGCGCATGGACTAACAGCGTGCCTGCTGTGTTCTGAGACAGGCGAACACGAGGCGGCGCCCGCTCGCGGCAGATCTTCCCTGCTGTAATATGACCCGAAGCTCCATGGCCATTTAGTCTCAGGGCTCTGAATATCTGTACCCGACGGGCGCCGCAGCGGATGACAATGTCAGGTCAGATCGGCTGATCCGCGGACGACATTGACTTCATGACACCGACTTATCAGTTACTCATAGGCCTCCAAAGAATCTGGGTCATTGCTAGTCGGTTGTGCCCAGTAGTTTCCTATCATTACCTGCCAGTGCGGTTGCTACGTCCGCCCAGGTCCGCCCGCAGTCTAAGCAGGACAACCTGGACCGGTTATTCTCATGCCTCGTACTTCAAAGTGTCACGGTGTAAGGTAGGTCACTTCTATCGAGTGCTTAAGGTGCCGCACTACCTCTGTTGTAGTCACAGGCCTGAGATTCAATGTCCGTAAGGGGATCACGTGATCCGGCGCCTATCGCTCTTTGTCCGATATCCGTAGCGATTGCATATCAGCTACTTATGGATAACCTACAAGATATACTTTACTGCGGTATGTCTTGTTCGGCGACACGATTGAATGCCTATCGCTCTATTTAGAGGCGAGGATGACACCAGATGACGCCGACCGTATCTCGCTGAAGCTATCAGGTCAAGTCTCCGTCCAACTTGTAGTGTCCGATGCGTTTGTTGTGGCTCAGTACGGCCCGTCGATTGTCGACTTGGGATCTAATGGTGTACAGATGTTGTATAAGACATATGCCATAGCTATGAGACCGTGAAGAGAATGTGCAAGAGTATGGGAGCGAAATGAGAAACCAGCATTACAAGAACCAGTCACGAGTCGACAGGCTCACCGCGGACATGATGATCTCGTGTCTGCTTTCACAGCTCGATTGCGGCTTCTCTTCCCGTTCCCTTGACGATTCAACACAGAACGTAACCCCTGCCTCGCGGTCAGCTCCAGTCTGTCTGTCTATCAAATAAGGAACAACAGTCAATGAGGAAGGTATCTAGAGACCAGGTCTGTCGGCTGGAGGACCTCCTCCACCGCTCCGCGTCGCTACGGGCAACTAACAACGAGTCCAGCCGACGGACCTCTACCGACGACGGTAAATCACTGTGTTTTCAGCGATGCGATCATCGAAAGGTGGCAGAAGCCCCTAAACGTTCTGAGGATCCTCCGGGTTTGGCCCGCTATCCCCGACCGTGTGCGGCTTTTTGCGCAAGTTGGCACCGTTCTGCAACCGGTCGACTCTTAGCAACGCGCCTCGAGGCTCGCGCATGCTGCAAGTACACCTTGACTCTACTACCCGTGCGACTTTGCGCGACCGATTGCACGTGCTGGCCAGACCATCAGGGATCTCTGTTCGCCGCCGCGCTGGCAGGCAACGGCGTAACGCAGCCTTAGGGGGCCATCCCCGAAGCGCCCCATCCCATTAAGAGGAGCTCTCTGATCGCGCAACCTCCGCTCGAGCTCTCTTCGTCTTCTCCCTTGGGCCCACCCTCTCAAGCCGTCTCTTCTCTTTCCCTTCTCTTTCGCCCTTCCCGCCTCCCCCTTGGTCAAAAACCGCCTGAACCCGCCCCCCTTTAAACTCTTACTTCTCAGCTGGTCTGACCGCTGTCACGTTCTTTGTTACACGCTTCACGCACGAGGAAAGCAATGGCACCACGTCCGTTCACGATTACTGAGAAGGAGAATGCGCGCGGTACGTGCGACATTGCACGGGATCGCACTAACTTCTGTACTCACGACTCCAACAGACGCGCGGGATGCTCACGACGCGCGGGACGAACTTGGGAACGAGCAACCGTACGTTATCGAGGCTGCTTCCCGCCCACGCCTAACGCAGTCCCAGTCCGGCACCCGAGGGGTGGTCCTATTCGCCTCTGCCACCGACGTAGTGCGTTGAATTAAGTGCGGACCTTGCAAGTACTGACTCTTGTCAGTACGACATTCGTGACGGTTATCCCTAACACGATCGTCATCAATGCGAAACGCCAGTCAGAGTTCGACGACGGGATCGTTGTCGCATCTACATTAGCAGCAGACCCAGAGTTCCCATCACGTGCCCCTAAATCGACATCACGTTCATCACCGTGAGTCTCGATGTCTCCTCTCTCATTCTCGAATCACAACAATGACGAATCACCGTACTCCACAGTGCGGCGCAGGCACAGACATCGCTCGCAACAGCAGCTATTGCTGCAGGCTTTGCGGTTGGCGCACTTGTGGTCATTGCAGGCGCTTGCTACTTGGTCTACTGCATTCGCAGAAACAGACGCACGCGGCATCCAAGGTGGAACATGGTCGGCCCCACGATCAGCACGTCCAACATCTCTGCGCCGATGCCCCTCTATTCCGCTGGTCCGTACTCGCATCTGAGCGAGATGTCGTTCCCACCTCGCGCACCGCCGGCACGCAAGCCGGTGCCCAAGTTTGTGATTGGCGATGACGAGGAGAAGACGGATGATACGGCCAGCACGGACTCCCATGCGACTGTCCGTGTCATGAAGACTGTCGTGCAGGAGACTCATCGTTCAATGCGTCCAGCCCCTCCGCGTCCTCGGAGACCGGACTCGGTGACAACTCCTGAAGGCGCTACCCCGACGCAGGAGTACTTCACTGGCCAGCCCTTGCGTGTAACCAACGCCGACAACGTCAGCGTCGCACCCCCTGCGACGAAGATGCCAGCTCCCAAGCAGCAGCCCCTGCAGTCGGCTCCCGCTGCGTCCAGCGTGTACAACGGCGGCCCGACGATCCTGGACGAACCGTCTCCGTTCATCCAGACAGCTCCCATCATGCCTGCAGCGACGAACCCGTTCGCCGATCCCCTTCCACCCGTACCCTTCGGGATGGCACCCGTCCCTGCTGCACTTAACCCTGTACCAGCGCGGTTCTCGAGCAACAACCCGTTCAACCGCTTCAGCATGGCAGGAACTTTGACGGCGGTGTCGACGCGCTCGGGCTTCTTCCCGAACGACCTCCCGTACGAGGACCGTTCTCCTCCTTCTCTCCCGGCGTCTGCTATTGGCTCGACCGAGACGCCGACGCGGCCGCTTCCTCCCATCCCCCATCCTCTTACCTCTCAGCAACTGGATCAATTCCCGATGCCGCCCTCGAGACATTCGGAGTACTCTAACTCCAGCACGGGCAGTGGGCGCTCTCGTGCCTCCCGCCCTGTTGTCCCACTGAGGATCAGCACGTTCCCATACGCGATGCCTCAAGTCCAGGTGCTCGGACCTACCACAGCGTCGACAGTCGTCGGTCCAGCCTCTGCGATCAGCTCGACGCGCGCCTCCAGTCCTGTTGAGTCCCGTCCGACTGTGATCCCGCCCGAGCTCCCAAGACTGGTCATCGAGCCACCGACCGGCGTCGCACAGCGGACCTCCGAACTGCTCCAGGCGATGGGACTTAGCGAACACACCACGGCGTTCCGAAGCGCAGGACTCATCATGTTGAACGACCTCCAGTTCCGCTCGTCAGAGGGGCTCCGTGCTATCGACCCTGAGCTCACCGCCGAGGACGCCGAGAGCTTGGTCGTAGCAGTCGACGACGCCCTGCGGTCCGCTAGCAAAGGGAAGGCGCCGCGCGCTCCCTTCTGACCTCATACGAGAGAAAGAGCTTGAAGGGTATTATTATGACGGACTTGAACTGACACGGGCTTCAAACCAAGAACTGTACGCGTGCATTATCTTATTCTACGCTGGGTCGGCAGGACAGAATACAATGCCCGCGTGCGGGGAGCAACATATGATACACGGCTCTACTAGTAGGCCGTAAAGTGTATAATTACAGGCAATGCTGGTACATGTATATGTGGCGCATCTCAAACGAGCCAGCGTCAGTGTCCGAAGGAGTCAAGGTCCCTCATCAAGCATCCAAAGAGAAATACATACATGATACACAGAGAGTCACGAGAGAGAGGAAAGTCGCATGTTGCTCTATTTCGCGTCCGGCAAAGGTGTTTCTGGCACTGATGACGTCCTCAAAGGTTCAGCGTCAGCAAGAGCACGAAGCAGACGCATAGTTCTGCGGTTCGAATATGAGGGTCGCCGATCATGTCCGTCGTCTGCAGGAACCCACTGCGCTTGGAAGTGGGGGACATCCGCGGGCTCTGTGAGTAATGGAGAATACGCGAATGGATGCGGTGAAACGGGGGACGAGGTCCATGGAGAGGCTTGAGAAGGAGAATTCGTCGATTCATCCTCGACCGCGACGGGTGAGTAGGGGTTTGTGGTGCGCGCCGAGGTTCCGACTGTGCTGCTTGACCCGTACGGCGGGACGACGCGGAGGACGAACCCTTCCTCGGGTAGGAATGATTCTCCTGGAGGAGCAGTCATGCTTTGTCGTCGGCGACGGCGACGGCGTAGTAACAAGATCGCTGCAACCGCGAGCGCTCCGAGGACGACAAGAGGGACGATAACACTCGGTACAACGATGGCAACGAGACTTTTGTGGTGAGACCTGAGCCTTCTAGGTCAATTGAGAAAATCCTTCAGCAGGGCGGGTGTACTTACGGGGTTGCACTGGACGAGGACGCCTCTGGAAGCACAATTACTTGTGAGCGTGAAGCCGACGTAGTGACAGTTATCGTTGCCAAAGTAGCTGAGGGTATCGACGAGGAAGTGAAAGTAATACTCGAGGGTTGAGAGCTAGAAGTTCCCGAAGTAGAAGCGATGGATTCGGATACGCTGTTTCTAGTTGAGGGCATTTGCACCGACGTGCTGTTAGATTGCGCAGCTGTCTCCGAGTCATCGGTGTTCGAGGCAGAGGGCATCGCGCTACCGTCGGGAGTCGCATCGGTCTCCGACATTGGCGAGTCTGTTTCGTCGGAAGTGGTGAACGTGAACGAGTCTGCTGAGCTTGTGCCGTCTAAATCAGATTTGTGCTGACTCGGCCAATGGCGTCTGCGTCTGGGAGGCGAGGCAGTGATGTGAAACGTTTTTAATAATAGTAGGATTCAGTATAGTCAAGTGACGCACAACACAAGGGGGTCGTGGACGGCGCGACGTGAAGCGTCGAGTGTGCAAAGCCGTTTCGTGCATGATGCTGGAAGCCATGAGTACCATGCAGCACAAGCACAAGAGAGCGACACATACTCGTGAGTCGTTCGAGATTTCGTGAATTGTCGCTTGGTGGGATGGGCGGCATACCAACAGGCTGGATACGGTGGAAGAAACGGAAGACGAGTACTGGCCGAAGACGCGAGCGGGGGCACGCAGGACCGTGGAGGGCTAAGCGAAGGAGGGCTGCAGTGCCATCAAGACCTTCAAACTGTTCGGCTCAGACAAGCATCACGTCCGAAGTTACAAGGCCTCTGCGCCACCGACACTGCCAGCGACGCACGGCTGTGGTTGCACAGCGCAAAGACCCTTGGACCAGCTTCCAGATCAAAAGGGCACATATAGATTGCGAACCGGCGACACGAGCGCTGCGCGTCTGGCGACTGGAAACTTTAGCAAACGGCGCGTCGGGCGCAGAGATGGTCCGTGTCAAGCGCAAACCGCGACAGACAGATAGACAGAACACGTCGAACAGGGCAGAGCGCGACGCCATCAGCTAGCTGTAAGCCTCGGGTCGGGACGAGCAATCCAGCTTTACTGGGGCGAGACAGTCGTTCCAATGCAGCGGATGGTGTTGGTCGGAAGGAGACAGCGGCGACGGACTTAGGTGCGCAACTCCGTTTCGTGAGCACGAACCACCACGAGCCCATCCGCACCGCCAGCCACGAGCGTCCGAAACGGTCCCCGGAGACCAAAAATTGGATGAAATCGGTCTTTATGTATCAAGTAAAAGGCTATAGTGGTCTTCGCCCAGGGTCCTTTGCCAAGCTGCCACGACCAAGGCTACGTTTACTCCAGGCCAAGCCCTTGGTGTTCTTGGGAGGCTATGAGCCACAACTATGCTCTCTTGCGCGCTGGACTGTCGACCGTCGTGCATTAGCGAAATGGGTCGAATCGCTCTATGTCGGACGAAGCTTTCATCCAAAGACCCACTTTCTCGACGGCTAGAGGCTTATGAACCTCGCCAAGTAGCCAAGTCCGAACCACCAAGACAAAGTCGAGTCGCCGGAGCACAAACCCGCGTCACCGCCAAGCCGCCCAGCCAGCAGACAAGCACAACCAAGGCAGGCTCAGAAAAGTTCAGCGCTCTCGTCTTCCTCTTGTCCTCGTCGCTCACCAATGCTACTCTCGTTGTTCATACCGCTTGTTGCGCTCACATTAGGCCCTTCTACTGCTCGGGGAGCCGTCTCTGTTTACGAGTACCCTGTCCCGCTCCCCACTGGTGGGCCGTACAGAGGATGGCAGGTACGACCGTCTCCAACTCCATTCTTATTGCGTCAACGTGTACGATTGGTCTCACTGCCGCTACTAGGCGTACGATCCTACGCCGTTGCAGGATCCGCCGCTGCCTGCGACGCCCCCACCGCTCGACTTCACTATCACTCCAGATACTTCCGGCAACCCTCAGGCTGGCCTCCCCGTCAAAGGAAGCTTCCTCGGTATCAGCATTGAGATGTCGCTTGCCGAGGCTGTCAGTGAGTAGTTCCTCGTCTACCAGACGAATCTTGTTACTGACGAGGCGTTAGTCGGACCTAACGCGTACGGTCATGCAAGTTTGACACTTGTACCCTCTCATACTCTCCGCAGCTCGTATCTCCGTCCTCAGTTTCTCAACCTCATGTCCACGGTCGCAGAACGCGGAGGACCTCCAGTACTTCGCTGTGGCGGTAACACGCAGGAGAAGGCGCAACTCGTCGAGTCTCTCCCGGGTGGAAATGTCCTTCAGAAGATCGCCATTGGTCCCACCGGCTACGTACGTTGTGTCGTACCAAATTGTTTCATACTGGCGCTTATCGTTCTCTAGACCAACACGCCGACTCTAATGTTAGCCGCTGCCTGACTGACCTTCATAATTGCTGACAGTCATATAGGTACACACTCGACATCATCAAAGCGATTCGTGCAACGTCCGACCTTCTCGGTATCCAGTGGTTCCTGGGTATCCCGATGAACCAGGTGCGCATTCGAATCTCATCGTATAGTCTGAATTCGAGGCTCATGCACTTCAGACGTGCGTCTTCCATACCTGTAAAGGGTGCTCTATAGTGACCCTGTTTCAGGAATCCTCCACGCTTGGAGATCGTCGAAGCCGCTGAGGAACTCATGGGAGAGTATCTGTGGGGCTGGTACAAGTTCATCATAGCTTCGCACTACCTTTACTGACAGCCACGATTCGCGAATAGGCAGCTCGGCAATGAACCAGGTATGCACATCCGTCCAGATTCACCTTATCCGCCGGCTTATTCGTTAACTCCATTATCATAGATCTCTACTTCAACCATAACTACAGACCCGACGGATACACAGTCGAGAACTACATGGACGAGTTTGAGACGATCGTCAACGCCATAGCCGCCAACCCGAACATCAAGCAGAAGAGCAACATTGGCGGACCTGGTGTCTGCTGCTTGTGGCATCTTCCGGATCTTATCTTCAACCTGAACTACATTCCTCGTTGTGCGTGGCTCGGACAGAATTTTGAGCAGGAGCATGATGAACTCATGCCGCTTCACACAGTCGATCACGTACTCAATAGTCTGATCATTCGTAAGTCTCCGACTACATTGGGAATGATATTATTGTCACTGAGCCCGTTCCTTTCCAGAGCACTACCCGTACGTCCGCGTATTTGACATTGACGGCCGACTGAACACCTTTCAGTTACGACAACTGCATCAAAGGCCAACACGACGCGCAGGAAATGATGAACGAGTACATGCAGCATCCGTTCGCCGTCGCGTTTGGCACGCACTATGCCGACGTCGTCCGCGTCGCGGTCGCCGCGAACAAGCCCGTCGTCCTTCTTGAGACTAACACCGCATCGTGCAACGGCTTCCTTGGGCTCAGCGACGCATTCGCAGCTTCGCTCTGGGCAATGGACTTGTCTCTCCAAGTACGCAACGGATCCAATTGCGCATCCCCGGAACCCGTCTCACCGTTTACAGCTCGCTGCGACGAACTTCAGCAACGTTATGCTGCACCTCGGTGGTCAGGCTGCGTACTACAACGTGCGTATCCCCGTGCACCATGCCTGCGTATGACGACTGATATGCATGCTTTCACGCAGCCGTTCATGTCTCCCCCGCACAATGCCACTGCGCCGTTCCAATGGACCGTCGGTCCCGTTATGTACTCGATCGTCGCTATGGCTGAGGCGCTCGGCAAGACCGGCACCGCACGCGTCGCGGACCTCAAGGCGAATGGAGATAACCCATACACGCCCGCGTACACGATTTACGAGAACAATCAGCCGGCTCGTATGGTGTTCCTCAACTACATGAGCGATCCTACTGGCGCGCACGGTGAGCTAATGCATTGTGAAGTTGAATGCCCGTCTGATGAGCTTCGAAGATTACACCGTTCGCATTGTATCGAGTTCTCCGTCTATCCGTGCGAGGTACATGTTGGCGGAGCGTCTGAACAGCAAGCAAAACATCACATGGGCTGGCCAGGTTCGACTTCAAATTCTCTGTCTCCACACCTCTGACGATTCTTGCAGACCTTTGGAGGTTACTTTGAGTCCGATGGTCTTCTGAAGGGCGAGCACGTCACCGAGACTATCGACTGCGCCGGCGGATCCTGCCCCGTCCGGGTACCAGGTCCCAGTATCGTAATGGTCTTCCTCACCGACTCCGCGTACGCGCCCAACGATGATATGACGACCTTTGCCTCGAGCCACACCACGAAGATGCACAACACCGCGGCTGTCGACCCCGGTGCATGGGCAACTTCGAATGGCCTCAGTGCAGAGCAGCGCGCGAAGATGAAGAAGGCCAGCACGAGTTCTGGAAGGTGGGCGGAGGAGCACGCGAATGCGGCTAGTGCGATTCGTCCGATCGCGACAGTTGTGCTGGCCACCCTTACGACCCTCGTCGGTTATTACATCGCTGCTTAGAAGCGGTCTCGTGGAGAGATACCAGTCGGCGTTGACAGTTATAATACATTCAAGATCCCCGGAACCACAGTAATGCAAGAAAGTCGTGACCGGAGAGACTCGATGGAGCCCGTCTAGAAACGGTACTGACTACTCGGCGCGAAGCCCCAGTTGGTTTTGTACCTGCGAGTGCTGTCGTTCTGCCGCGTGTGCGTCGACACCTGCCAATCGGACGGCGGGACGTATTCGACGTCTTTTCCATGCAAGGCCAGATGCTTCCGCCGCGCGAGATTCTTCACATCGGCGAGCGAAACAAAGCTCTTGCGCGAACCCTGAATCTCTTCGCGTCTAAGGGTGTCGATTTCTTTTGGCGTGAGCTTGAAAGCCGATTTGGCTGTCAACGTGGCTCAGTGCCCAACCACCCAGATTTACGATTGCCCGGCTCACCGTCGCTGGGGAACATGCCCTGCGATTCAACTGTTAGGTGCGCTGCAGTCAATATGGACTGGTAATACAACGTACCACGGTCCCTTGTGGCCATGTGAAGCCCGAGTCCGCCTTGGGCGGGACGAGGGTAGCCTCCCAGGCTTTCTTTTTCTCGCGGATGAGCACGTTAGCGGTCTTCTCCTCGGCCGACACGACTTTGCGCGGTGCGCGAGGCTTCTTGGCTGGTGGAGGGCTGGCGAACGCGCAGCGCGACTTAGACGAGCGGTGTGCGGGCATAGTAGAACGGCGTTGTGGCTGAGGATGTTGGTGGGAAGAGATCAAGACGCGTCGTGTCACATCAGTCACGCGGTCGAGTTTTATGAGCGCGTGGTCGCGTCGTCACAACAACCACGTAACTTAACAATGCACGGTCCTCACTTTCTGGATGGTTGTGGGTGATTCGCCGGCAGAAGGATCCTTTCATTCCAAGTATGCTACTATATTATTCATGACTGTAATCGAACCTCTTTCGTCCCTCATTTTCAGGACTCGGTTGCCCCTGCCGGAAAACACAACGCCTCCAGACCGGGAGATGTCATGTCAACGAGACCGGTTTCGTCAAAGCAAGTCTGGATGATCGTGTCGACTTGTTCGAATAGCTTCTTCGTCGCGCCTCGGTACTCGCTTATTTATAAACGTACGGGACAATGGTAAAGAATCAGGTAGCACATACGCTCACCGCATTTTCGCCGACGGACGATGACTGAGCTCAAGGGGAGACTTGAAGCTCACGAGCGTCGCTGGCTTGCTAGTCTGCTCTTACGCAGTTGACATCCGTGCAGACTGCACATGCGCAATTTAAGCTGATGATTCGATATTTTTACTCCAAAGTCTCGTATGGATATGCTTACCCAACAAAGCTGTTGGACACACGTGCACGGTTACCATACAATGCTCAAGGGGTCCAAAGTGCTTTGACTTCTGGAGAATTCGCAGACAGACAGTCGAGCTCCTCATCAAAGCACCTTTGAACAACCTTAGACCCTAGATCCGCAACTTCCTTCGCTGCGCCAAGCGACCGAGCGTAACAGTTATGTACTGGCACGGCGGAAGGGCCACTAGGAAACCTCGGCCTGACGCCCGATATAACGAGTTTCCCAGCTCCGACCGCCTCCAGCAGCGAGTACAGCTGTTGCAACACTGCCAAGACGTCTTTACCGCCCTGACTGAGGCTCCGGCTGCAACACTCGCGCCATATGAGAGGCCAGTCTGACGTACAATATGGCGCGCTGGAGCAAGGCAGATGCGTGGCCATCATGTCCAGTGAAGGAAGCGCTGCCAGGACCTCGGTCACGTTGTAGCTTCCAGTAAGCAGCCTAAGCTTCTCTGATGCTGTAAGGCGGAAGGAGGTCCACGACGAGGCACCCCCGCACACAAAGCGATAGTATGCATGACGCGCCAGGTCGTCCCACTGCGAGAGTTCCGCAGCTCGAAGGAGTGTGAAGTAACTGACGTTATTGGCGGCGGTGGTACGGTGAAGAAAAGGCTCTGCCCATTCAATCAGACCAGGAAGCTGGTCACGATGCCTGTGCAGATTAATGAGCGCAATAATAGCCTCCGTCGAGCCGAGCGAGTCCGCAGTGCGGCAGTGCGCCGCCACAGTATTCAGAGCCCACTGCGCGAGAGCCATGCAATCGTACTTGTGTGCGAGCTCGACAACATGTAGCAGGCGTAACCATCGGCCGTTGTTGTCCGTGTCGCCAAGATATGCGACAACTTCGTCTGGGCTGCGTTTTGTTAAGTTGGGCCTCGGAAAGTACATGAGATGACATACCGCGAGTAGAGTGCCCAGAACAGACTGCGAACCTGCTCGCTAGTATCGCCCGCAAGGACAATCGGACACTCATCCGTCTGACCATCGACGGCCGCGTCCCCTTGCGGAAGCGCAAGCAAGTCCGCGAACACTGCAGACATCTTCCTTAGGCGGCTCTTGTGAACCTACAATTGATAGACTGAGTACGAGGACTGGACGCTGACACCGGGAGTCATGCGGGCGTACCTTAAAGAGGGTGGACTCTGCTACAAGGATCACGTTGCCATCATCTTCGTAGTACACTGGATCCCGTACAACAGCAGAGTCAGCGGTCAGTGATGCCATCTCGGAGGGAAGGACGGGTCTGACACGTCGGGACTGAAGCAGGGATATAAGCACACAAGGCGAGCCGGAGACACGAGCACACACACAAGGCGAGCCGGAGACACGAGGCACGGGATATGAGAAGGTCGCTCGCCGTCACTTCATTCACTGATTGCACGCGAAGACTCCTGACAGAACCCTCCATCGAGATCAATATTGAGTCTGGGCGAGTATACAATGCGAAATGACTGCACACGGAGGGCTCAAAGTCTCCAGCACCTATGACACGAAGAAAATCAGCTTCATACTGGGCGAGTTTTGAAGGCCTTACAAGATCTGATAATACTCGCGTACAAGCTCCACACCGCCATACGGGACATGAGCGGAGCGCAGTCCAGGGCCACACTTGCCCGGTACGGGCAGGCCGTCCACGAGTGCCACAGCATGGTAAAGGGGCGTGCCATCGTTCTCGTGACCAGCTTCGACGGGCGTGCGGCCCTCTGGAGTGCGGCCATGGCTCGCGGCCACCCATTCCATACGGCTCGCGTCGACGGGAACAACGAAGAAATCGGTCTCTACGCTCCGCTCTCCGCCGCCGTATCCGACGCGTACGGGGTTCGGAGCGAAGTCTGGCATAACCTTGCACGGATGGAGGCCACCCTCGACATGCGCCAGTCCGAGGAAGACGGGCCGCAATCTGACTCGGTGTCAGTTGAACAGCGACTCCGAGTCGAGATGTAGTCTCGACTGACTTGTCAAAGGTCGCAGCAGGCCCGGTTTGGTCAGCACCGGGGAAGTTGGAGCCGTTGGGGACCCTCAGCGAGTATGCAGGCGGGCTGAATGGCTGTGGTGCGAACGCTGGCGCCGGCATCGCTATGTCGTCTGCGGACTTGAGTTCGTAACCCATATTGATAGGCGTGTGCATCGAGTACTAGATGGAAGCGCTCTTATATCAGATAATTGGGAACGGTTGGTGGTGACCGTGGTGCGGAAGCAAGGAGCACGGCGCTATCGGCGCTTACCGGCCACAGCTCTTGAGCCCGAACCGCCACAATGGCGACAACAAATGCCGTGACAGTGGCAGACGTCCCCGCGGACGTAACGCGCGACGACAAATACTATCGGACGGACGGAAACCTAGTTTTGCGGGCAGAGAATACGCTATTCAGGGTATGTATGCCCTCAGTTTGCGCACTCACAAACCTGACCCCCATTCTGCTACCTGCAGGTCCACCGCAGCGTGCTCACCGAGATGTCACCTGTTATTGCGGATACGCTGCAACTTCCGCAACCTGAATACTCCTCCGACAAGGAGGGAGAGAGCGATGCGCGTCCTGTCAAACTCCCCGGGGATACTGCCCAGCAATTTCGTAGTCTGATGTGGGCGCTGTACTCACGGTAGGCGTTGTTTTACTCTATTATCGCTTCCTTAAATCTTTCTTGCAGTCCGGATGAAGTGAAGAAGTACTTGGAGACTTCCGATTTGGAAAGTCGCTGCTGTCGACTTTTGGACCTTGTTGCGATCACGCACAAGTATGACTGCCCTGATCTTATGAACTGGGCACTCGACTTAGCCTCTGGATG
>KV425953.1:165383-179722 GCA_001632375.1 Exidia glandulosa HHB12029
AAGGACAAGAAGCACTACGTGACGAGCAACCGCGGCGAGTCGTGGCAGGAGTTCACCGTCCCCAACCCACCGGCATTCTCGTCCAACCCGCTGTCTTTCCACTCGGACAAGAACAAGGCAGGATATGTACTGTACCAGGGCATGGATTGCAGGCGAAATCCTTTGGGCTGGGGCCAGATTTGTGACGACGTCGTGAGTAACTGCGGCGGTACCGCCCGTGCCCGGAACCGCTCGCTCACCGCATTACAGACTTACTACACCAAAGATAACTTCGCGACGACCAAGGAGCTCCTCAAAGACACGTCGCGCTGCCAATTCGCGCACAGCACCAAGGAATTCAAGCACGAAGCGCCCGTGGACATGATCTACTGCGTCGCGTTCGGGCGCGACAGCCGTCTGCTGTCCGACTCGCACCTGTTCCAGTCAACGGACTTTTTTGACAAGGACCGCATGATCGTCGACTTTGACGTCGGCGAGAAGAACGCCCGCGGTGTCGTCGCGCTCGGCATCAGCAGCAAGTTTGCCGTCGCGGCGCTCAAGTCGCCGACGACCGGCGAGATGACGCTCTTCGTCACGACCGACACCAAGGCCTGGGCGCAGGCCAAGTTCCCGCACGCGAGCAACAGCAAGCTGCGCGAGGACGGGTACACGATCGTCGAGAGCACCACCCACTCGCTCGCCGTCGATGTCTTGCTCCACACCAACGCCGCGGTCGGCAACTTGTTCGTGTCCAACAGCAACGGCACGTACTTTGTCGAGTCGCTGCAGGACACGAACCGGAACGACAACGGCTTCGTCGACTTTGAGAACCTAGTCGGCGTCGAGGGCGTCGGTATCGCGAACGTCGTGGCGAACGCGCGTGATGTAGAGGGCGGGCGCGCGGCAAAGGCCCTGCGCAGCGTCATCACGTTCGACGACGGCAGCTCGTGGCAACCGCTCGCGCCTCCCAAGGACCCGAGCTGTACCGGCGCTGAGTGCTCGCTTCACCTCTACTCCGTCACGAACCCGCACAACTTTGGGCGCATCTTCTCGAGCACCGCGCCTGGATTCGTTATGGGCGTCGGCTCTGTCGGCTCGCGTCTCCAGCCGTACGATCAGTGCGACACGTTCCTGAGCACCGACGCGGGCCTCAGCTGGAAGCGCGTACACGAAGGCGCGCACAAGTACGAGTTCGGCGACAAGGGCGCCGTACTGCTCATCGTCGACGACGAGAAGCCGACAGACGTGTTGCGCTACTCGTTTGACAGCGGCGCGACGTGGAAAGATCTCAAGCTCGACTATCCCGTGCGCGCCAAGGTGCTCACGACGCTGCCCGACTCGACTTCGCAGCAGTTCATACTCATCGGCCAAATGGACCGCGCGAAGGTCAAGGACCGCAAGCCGTATGTGGCGATCAGTCTCGACTTTGCGCCGTCAAGAAGCCGTCAGTGCACGCAGAGCGATATGGAGACGTGGCGCGCGCGCTCGATGAAGGGCAAGGAGTGCCTTATGGGCCACAAGCAGTGGTACACGCGCAAGAAGCCCGACGCGGACTGTTATGTCGGCGGCAAGTTTGACGATCCCGTTGAGCACGAAGATCGGTGCGACTGTTCAGACGAGGACTATGAGTGGTGCGTGGCAAGGGTCGTTCGCGCTCGGGGTTACTGACCTTACGACAGCGACTACAACTATGTTCGGAGCGGCGACAACTGCGTCCCTATGGGTCCCGAACCAATTCCTCCCAATTCATGCAATGCGGAGAAGCACCAAGAGATGTACATGGGCTCCAGCGGATGGCGTCTCATCCCCGGGAACACCTGCAAGCCCGGCAGCAACCCGAAGGACGCAAAGAAGGAGAAGCCGTGTTCGCAGGCAGAGCTGCCCGAAGGGTCGGTCTCGCATCAGACTGTGCGTACGCGGGAGTTGTATTGCCCGTCCAACGCTAACCGTCTCGTAGTTCGAGTTCGACAGCCTTGTCGTACAGCACGCCTTCTTCAAGAACTCGAAGGCAAGTATTTAGCGCGGTCGTGTCTTGTCCAGTCTGACGTTTTGTGCAGACTATCCTTGTACGACTAGAAGACGGCATCGTGTGGCAATCGTCGAACGAGGGATTCACATGGCAGCAGATGGAGGGGAAGTGGCTTGGCTTCTACATGCACCCATACTCCAACGACCGCGGATATCTCATCGGCGCGGAGCGCAAGATGATGTACACCACGAACCAGGGGCGCAACTGGGTAGCTTTCACGGCCCCTGCGCCCCCGAACACTATGCGCATCCCCGTACTCGCGTTCCACCCCAAGCGCAACGACTGGCTCATCTGGACAGGCGCGTATGGCTGTCCGGGTAAGGACTGTCACGCGCGCTCATGGTACACGACCAACAACGGGCGCGATTGGGACTCCATCGACACGTATGTGCGCACATGTAGCTGGGCGCGCGATAAGGACCTCAAGATCGACGAGGAGCTTATCCTGTGCGAGAGCTATCGCGACAAGAAGGGCTCGCAGGAACATTTCCGCCCGGACAACAATCCGCTGCAGTTTATCGCTGGTGGCAACTTCTACGCCAAGCCGCAGAAGATTTTTGAGAATATCGTTGGCTTTGCGAAGTTTTCGGAGTACTTGATCGTTGCTCAGGTTCGTCCGCGTGCCGTCTGTTGTGTCCCGCGCCGATACTGATACAACTGGGCAGCTCCCGCAAAATGCCAACGGCTTGGCGCTGCAGGTCTCACTGGACGGTCGCACCTTCGCGGCTGGTCTCTTCCCTCCCAACATGCGTCTAGAGAACCATGTGCGTCTGAGTCGGTCGTCGCGTTCTGTTGTTGATCACCGTATGCTGTAGGCGTACACGATCCTGGAGTCTTCGACGGACGCCGTGTTCCTTCTCCTCACGCGAAATGACATGGAACAAGTCGAGTGGGGTAACATCATGAAGTCCAACTCAAACGGCACGTACTACACCGTGTCGGCCGAGTACGTGAACCGAAACCACGCGGGTTACGTCGACTTCGAGAAGCTCATCGGCGTCGATGGTATTGCGCTCATCAACGTCGTCTCGAACGCCAAGTCTGCCGGCATTGACAAGCGCAAGGAGATTCAGACGCGCATTACACATAACGATGGTACGGTAGTAACTTTCTCGTGCGCGTCGGAGACTCACACTCTCCCTAGGTGGCTCGTGGAAGGCGCTGACGCCGCCGGTAAAGGACTCGCTTGGACAGGAGTACCCGTGCAAGGATGTGGTGCGTAGCCAGCAGCGCCTCTGCTACATCGACTAATGCCATCTCAGAAATGCTCGCTACAACTCCACGGTTTCACTGAACGCCCTGACGTCCGCGCTACCTACAGCAGTCCTTCCGTCGTCGGTCTCCTGATGGCTGTGGGCAACGTCGGCGACAAGCTCGCAGGATACACGGATTCAGACACTTTCCTGTCGCGCGATGGTGGTTTCACATGGGAGGAGATCCGCAAGGATGCTCACCTATGGGAATTCGGCGACTCGGGCTCCGTGCTCGTCCTCGCCAACGACGAGGCGCCGACCGACCGCGTCGTGTACAGTCTGAACGAGGGCCAGACGTGGAAGGAATACCAGTTCACCACGAACGATAAGATGCGCGTTAAGAGCATTGTCACGATCTCGAGCGACACGAGTCGTCGCTTCATCTTGCTCGGACACTACTCGCGCCAGCCCAACCACGATGTCGCGGTTCATCTCGACTTCTCCCAGGTGACGAAGCGGCAATGTACGTTGTGCTTGGATTCACGATGGTTGCGCGTCTGACCTCCTGTCTTCTAGGCCACATGGACACTGATAACCCTGGCAAGGACGACTTCGAGCTTTGGAGTCCAAGCGAGGAGCGCGAGGAGCGCTGTCTCTTTGGCAAGCGGGTACGTGGTTCTCGTGCGGTCTGTTCATTGTATCTGATCATCCTAGGTGTTGTTCCATCGCCGCATTCGTGACCGCAACTGCTACGTCGGCAACTCCTTACTTGCGCCGAACATTACCGAGACGTGCGCCTGCACCCCTGCCGACTTCGAATGGTGAGTAACTTCGCCGCCGCGCGATCCATCTTGCGCTAACCCTTGCGCAGTGAATTCAACCACATTCGCGAGAACGGGGAATGCGTGTTGGTAGCAGGAGCATCGCCACTTCCGAACGACGACAGCTGTCCGGGCAACGACGAGTTCTGGTGGGAGCGGACGGCGTATAGGAAGATACCTCATTCGGAGTGCGACGGCGGCAATCGGCCAGATCGCGGCGTCCAACATCGCTGTCCGGGCCCGAGCAGCCACGGCGCGTTCTTCTGGATCTTTATCTCCTTCATCATCATTTCGTGCACCGTCTTCGCCGCGTATTACTTTTACGAGCGGAGCATGTATGGTCCAGGGTACGTCGAGCTGCTTCCCGTTTTCGTGCCGGAAACTCACCTTCATACAGCGCAATCCGCCTGCCCGATTCCAACTCCTTCAGAGAGTCGGGGCCCCTATCGACGTTGGCCTCCGTGCCGTGGTTCCTCATCGGCGTGGCTGGCATCGCGTGGAATTGGGTCAGATCAATACAGCTGCCGTTCGCTGTCGACAACACGTTCCGCTCCTCTCGGCGGCGCGGCTATAGACACGTCCCCGTCGACGAGGACGCACAAGTACTACGCTTCGAAGACGAAGAATAATAATCTCGTGCGGATGTGGAGGAAATGTGTTCGATCGTCCAGTAGAGTTGCTCTTCCTTTTTTTCTGTCTCCCGTCGTGCTCTTGTCTCGCTCGCTCATCAAATCGCTACATACATGTATCATGCTATCGAAAAATCTACTATCAGTTTCCACTCGTACATCAGTCGACCTGGAATTCTTCATTCGTGCCTGAATGCATCCCGATTTGGATAGACTGCGCAGTCACGGAGCTGCGGAAGCACCCGTTCCGGACTCCCGAGATTGTAAACAAAGGGCGATCCGGGGACGGCCACACGTTCGACTTCGCTCCCACCGTCGCTCTTCGTTCTTGCAGTCATTGCACTCGAGCATGTCTAGCACGCTATATGGGTTGGCCGAACGTCTGGAGCTGGTGCGTCATGCTGTCTACATAGGAGCTAGCGGTGTCTGACAGAGCGCCATTCAGATCCGTAAGATGTTAAGCGCCAAGGACAAGGAATTTCGCGCACTCTGGGAGCAGCTTGAAGATTTGGAAGCGGCCACGGTCGAGGATGATGAGGTCAGGTTTGAGGAGGCGCAGACCCGCTATGCGCGCGAAGACGAAGCCATAACGGTCGAGCGCGCGGCGCAGATGGACGCGGTCCTCGGCGATTCGAGTGCGGAGCTGAGGGCGTGGGTCGCTGAGCACAAGCAGCTCGTCCGACAACGTCTGCGCGCCGACGATAGACTCGCGAAGAAGCGCAAGCAAGAAGACGATGAGACTCTCAATACCGCACGCGCAATCCACGACGACGATATCACTACCGCACGCGCACTCGAAGACCGATGTATTGCCACCAAACGCGCTATCAAAGACGAAGAACGAGTGAACGCTTTGTTGGAGATGGACGAGAGGAAGTCGAAGAAGGTCAAGGAGAAAGTCGCGGAGCAGCGGGAGGCGGAAGTCGCGCTGAGGGTGGAGCGAAACTTGGCCGAGCTGAACGGGAAGCGCGCGCGGGAGGCAGAAAGGGAGGAGAAAAGGGAGGATAGGAACTTGAAGAGGGCGAGAGCTGACAAGGAGAATGAGAATTAGGAACGCTTGTGACTTCTGTACCGATACAATAGAAACTCCGCGCGATGTGCCTCTGCTTTACACTATCACATTCGACCGCAGCATCTAAAGCATCTTCCACACCCGGTCGACGTACGTCTACAGTCACGTTTGGCGTATCTCTCGACGACATCGATAACTTCTTCGTGGTGTATTTCACAGGACTTGTGTCGATGTCGTCGAGTACCGACGCCGTATATCCCTCGACCCGTCACCCGAGCGTTCAGCAGCGCAAACGGCATTTATCTGGAGCTTCATGGTACTCTCTGGGTACCGCACCTCGCGTTGGACAGCCTGACGGCGCTCGCGCATCTCAAGGCGAGCGCGTTCAAGTACCGTCGCGATGTCCGGCTCGGGCTCTTTCAGAGAGTCTGGGCTCTGACCGTCATTAAAACGCTCCGCCTGCCGCTACATAGGTTCCACTCGTATATTATACCGTTGTGGTCTGAGCAGTTTTCGCTCAAGAGGAGATCTAGGTGGTACTGTCGACGAGCTTCGAATTCCTGACCATTTCCAGACGCTGTGTCCCTGCCACGAATTTTACTGTACCTTTCCATCCTGCTGGCATGCAGTGGGAGCTGGGGTGAAAGTGCATTTCCGGCGATTCCGTAACGAGTAAATGCGCGGGTGATCATGCCCATGCTTGGACGGTGGCGCGGCTTCTCCAGCGCTTCCACTTGTCTTTTGCCCACCACCATCTCACTACTCAAGCCATGGGCACTGGAGTTCACGATCACAAGAGCACTCGCACCGTGCATTCGCACAACCACCACAAGAATGGCCTGCGCCCAAGTTCGGACTCGAAGATGAAGTCATCGTCGCGGGCGTCATCGCCTCACCCAGTGCTGCAGGCTGTCGCTCCTGGCGGGCCAGCACACGCAATAAAGCTTGCTAGCAACCAGACTATTCCTCCTCAGTCAGTCACTGGCTGGCCTCCTTGCACAGACGTGTGCGTGCCACCCGCGCGGCGCGGAAATAATCTCACACGACCCCGATCGCAGGGCTGGAGAACGCGTGTTCCTCGGTCTCGTCCCATTTGAGGGCGGTCTCCACCCATGTAAGGTCGTCGAGGGCTTCATTCCACCCGTACGATGGTCGTACGGCGGGAAAGAGTATCTCTGGGACAAGGACTATTTCCTCGTCCCATTCGACGGCTCCCGTATGGAATGGGTATCGGCAAGTCATGGCGTTACACCAGTCGGCAGAAGACTCGTCGAAGGCGGCGTAGAGCCTGCGGGAGAACGACTATATCATGCAATCGGGATGGTGGACGGGCATCGCGTGCCTGGGAAAGCCGCGGCGCATCTCAATGGAGCGCTTTTCCCGTATGCAGGGGAGGAGATGCTTGTCGAGTACTACGAGGTTCTGTGAGTTGCACCCCACACCCATTACGCACGATTCGAGCCGCTCATTTCCTCTTTTAGATGTTGGCGCTGAGCAAGCGCGACGCCAGCTGCAGCCCGGCCACATGTGACCGGCTTGACCGACAATTGTATCCAGATATGTGTTGCACAACAACAGCTCTCCATTGAAATTTGCCTTCCTTCAAATCCCATCCCGCGTCCTTCTGAACCGTCAGCCTCCCATAATCTACTCCCGATGAGATCTCGATGAAACACCGCGAGAGTCAGCTCGATCGAGTTGCAAGCTCCGAGTTGCGTCAAATCGCCTGAGACTTCGTGACAGGCTCAGGCTTGCGACTATAGCCACTGATGTAACTGAGATTCTCTAAACTGTCTCTAATACCCTTGCTGAATCTCCGATCCTCCTGAAGATCTTCTTAGGCTCGATCTAATCGCGATTATCTGGCGCATAAGGCTGTGCAGCCTGTGCTCGTCCGCGCCGTCCCACCCGTGCAAAACCATCCCCGCATTCGCCGCGCATGCAGACCGCTGGTCGTACGAAGACACAGAACGCGTTCGCAGCACGTCTATGTAACTCCCTCGTATCTTTTCGCGCCGGCGCAAACTTGAAAGGGTCATCTCACCGAACGGACGAGTCCCGTACGGGACGATGCGCTGTGCCATGGACTATCGAGAACTATTTTACACGAGTGATTCGTCTGCAAGCCATCTGATGTTGTGTTCAGATGCTGCGCATGTCCGACTCAAAACGTCGTAACCACTCACCTCTGGATAAGGTCCAACGTCGCCTCAGGCTGGTCGTACGGCGCCATGTGCCTAGTAGTCACACTTCAGTCTCCATTATGCGCTCACGGAGCAGATGAACGTACCCAGCGTCGTGGACTTTGACAAACGCATACTCCCCTGCGCCTGCGCCAGCTGCACGTACTGATCCAGCTAGCTTACCATCCTTCGTGAACCAAGGAACACGTCGCGTGACCGCGAACTCGACCTGGAATTTCGACTCCAACTTCTCCATCCACTTCTCCACTCCCTGAGGTACATGAGTCGTCGACGCACATATGTTGCGGAGAGGGTCCGGACTTACCATCCAGTTGCACACGGCGTCTACGGACGTTATATGAGATCCTCATGCGACCATTCAATGATCCTGCTGTAGGAATGCGCACCTGTATTTCCGACATAGGCCAACACACGAATACCGGCGTTCAGCAAGTCCGGAACGAGACGGGCAGAGTTCTTCATTACATCGCCTTGGAAGTGGAACTTCTGGTTGACCTCCATATTACAGCCTAAGGAGTCGCATCAGCATCGCGACGGGAAATGTGGAGATATAAATGAACCTTTGAACTCCCGGTCAGGCAATGCTCCAAGTGCCAGCTTGACCTCCGTCCTGTCCAGGTATGCATCGATGAGCCGCAGCTCCGGATAGCAGGTACCGCTCTCTTTGTCCTCGCATTCTCGGCGAACATCATAGTGGTTTAGGCCGGTTTGCCGGATCTGGCTGCGAGTGATTCGGTTCAGGTTCTGCGAGCGAGCGATGAGTAGAGATCGACGCACCCATACATGCGACCAAAGGCGTAAAATCCGGCTGGTACGCTAGGAGCCGTGTCAGGAAATAGTCCCACTGCACAAGGAGCTGTATGCTTACCACGCTACCCTCGAGTTCGAGGCATAACACGCCTTCGTGAGCTGGCGCATGGCGGGTACCATCGCGCGGAAGTCCTTGCACTCCTTCGAATCCGTATCCCACAGGGCCCATTCACTCTCACATGCCCACTCAGGCAGCTCTTCGAACTGACTGAGCGGTTCGGTTAGGCCGTTAGCGAGGACGATGCTCTTGAGGTTGATCTCCGGCAACGTCGGGTACTCCGCGCGCTTCTCGAGGATGGTGTGCGCGATGTGCGGTGCGTAGTGTCCGCCGTAGCTCTCTGCCGCGACGTGGAATGGGAGTGAAGCGTATTGTGGGAAGCGGGAGATGAAGAGGGTGAGGAATGCCCAGACATCGACTGCCGTTGCGGGCGTTGTGGTAGGAGCGTCGAGAACGGAGTTCGAGTAGGAATAGCCGACGTTCGCGGGCGAGTCGAGGAAGATGATCTATGGAAGTTGTTAGACTTCGAAGGCTGGCAGGAGGTTTGCGATAACTGACATTGGCGTTGGTGTTCCAGCTATGCGGATGCAGGATGGTGTCATTGCCGAACTCGTTGACCTTGCACGGCCCAAGTCTACCGATACAGGCAGGTCAGCATCTATGGATGAGACTATTGAGAGACGCACTCCATGAGCAAGCCTGTGGAGGAACTACATCCAGGACCACCGTTCAACCACAATACGAGAGGTGCAGTCTTTGGATCGTTACGGCTTTCAAAGAACCTGCGCGTTCGGCCTCAGACCGCGTTCGTGTGGGCTATGCCGAAGAGATACGGACCAGAAAAAGAGGTGCTTGGTGTCGCTGATATCGAGGTAGCCGGAAAGCTGCTTGACTGAGGGATCGCAGAGCTGAGGCTCCGTGAAGCGAAGAGAGTGCTCAGGGAGCAGAGTCGCGGCGAAGCGCTCGTCTGTCAAAGGACGTAGGTGGTCGGCCGTGTGTAGCGTAACATGCACCACTCACACGCGCTGCTCACGCCGTCCGAAGCGATAAGGGGCACTTGCTGAGCGACGAACTCGAGTCCTGGACGAATATACCGTGAACAGACGGCATAACGGAAGGGATTGAAACTGACCCGATAGTGGTGAGCCAGATGTCGTAGATACAACAAGAGCGAGCAGCCCCAGAACGAGGCTGGAGGTGGTACGCATTACGATGAACCAAGCAGGGGTTGGATCGAGGACGGAACAGGATTCTGGACGCGCCAGGCTTTATCAAGTCTTCCTTGATTATGAATTCCCGGTTTGGGCCTTTGACACCATCAGCATGCTGCGCAGCATACGAGAGCAGACGTGTTCCTGACGTGCCACTGTCCCGCAGCCAGGACGCGGGCCCGTCCCTGCCACTACATAGTGAGCTGTCGTGGTGCTGCTCGGGTTCTAAGTGCTCCGAGATACCCTGGCAAAAATATCTCGCACTCTAGGCTGGGAGATCAGATCCCCACAAGTCGTTGCAAATTCGAGCAGCTGAGAAGTTCCATTGCTGGAATTTGAGGCCGTCGAAATGATTGGCGTGATTTGCGTTTGCAGAACGGCGATCGGGGAAAGGTCCGGGCCAAGCACGGCCAAACCGGACCGTGGTTGTCCTTGAACCATTTCGCCGGTGGCGGCCAGTCGATCTACAACGATGGGAACCCCGTTACACGACCCAGACTTCTACGATGAGGACGGCAACGTGACCCTATGCGCCCAGGACGTGTTATTTAAAGTAAGTCGCAGCCAGACATTTCTGCTTTATTCTGACATGTGCGTGACAGGTCCACCGTTCGCGCCTGACGCGAACCTCCATCGTCTTCAAGAGCATGTTCGAGCTACCTCTGAATGAAGACGACGACGCGGAAGGCTCCTCGGATGTCCGTCCCATCATGCTCAACGACGAGGCCGAAGAGATCCGTGCGCTTCTCTGGGCCCTCCATGTCTTGCACGTCGTCACGTATCTTTGCGCTACCCCACGCTAATAAGTTTTTAGACCTCACGAAGTCACGGCTCTCTTTCAAGAGCCTGCCAACGAGGCGGCATGTCTCAAATTCCTTCGTTTGAGTCTCGTTGCGCACAAGTACGAGGTTGAGCACATGGATCGCTGGGCACTCGACACCGTCTTCACATTCCTCAACAACATCCCTTTCAACCTCACGCGCATTCTCATACACAAGCTCATCTCGGTGGCGCTCCTTTGTGCTCCGGATGAGATGTCTATGGTCGAGGATATCATTCGCGCTGCGCTTGACATGGGCCGCGCCGAACTCCCTGTCGTCCTTAGCGCTGCCGAAGCTCTAGGTCTTTCCTCTCTCGCCGGATATGCGTACGTCCGCACGTTGACCCAGGGTCGGTGGCTGCGCGACCCAAAACTGCCGCTACAAATCCGCACGAACCTCCTCGCGGGATACCATGCCTTCACGGAACTCTGGCTTGAGATCAGCCGTGCGCCTCCGACGATCCAGAGACATCAGTGCGTGCATCTCGGTCCGTGTCTTTGGATGTGGGGCGAAATCTGGCGCGAGTCTATCCTGTCGCCCGACGTGCATAACCTCCAACCAGCCGACGTCTTGGGCAAGTTGCGCGCTATCAAAACCTGCGGGCCGTTCTTGAAGGAACGCAGTGGGACGTGGCCGGAAAAGGGCGGCCAGTTGACCTTCGTGTGCCGTTCTGGCGCCGTGGCCGTGCTCGACGACCGTATCAACGACATCGAGGGCAAACTCGTGCAGTACTTCCGCTTGCCTCCCGACGCTGACGGTGATGAGCCGGGTGTTTAATCCGCTATCCCATACGCTTCTCGTCTTGTCTGGTTTATCTTTCTCGTGGACATCTAATCTCTCTTCTCGTGTTACCTACCACGCGTGGAAGGCTTCATCTCCCACCTCGCCTCACTGTTGACATGTTTCTTCCTCACTTCCGACTCTACACTTGACTCACGCTTCTGCTCTCGCGCTCTGTGTATTGCTATTGTCTATCCACTACTACCACGAACGTTGACGACACACGCTGTATTCATGGCTGCCCATCCCGATGACACATATTTTTTCGAAGACGGCAGCGTCGTGCTTCTCGCTGGCGAGACTCTGTTCAAGGTTCATCACTCGACTGTCGAGCCTGGGAGCCCACCTCATACTAACTGGCTTTATGCAGGTACATTACACGCGCCTCATTGAGCTCTCTCCCGCCTTCAAACACCTTGTCGAGACTATTTCCGCTCAAGTCGACGGCGAGCCAGCGCTCATCGTCGAAGGCGTCAGCGCCGCACAACTCAAAAGCTTCTTATGGGCTATATACGCTTCTCCTGAGGACGTCGAGGACTTCTTCGAATCTTCGAACAGCGTCGAGATGTGCATGCGTCTCGTCAACATCGCCGCTGTCGCGCAACAGTATGCATGCACGCGCCGCGCGGCCTGGGCACTGCGTAAGCTGCACGCGGCGTGGGGCGCACTGAAGGACCCCGTCCCTGCGTACCTCGTGCAGGGGCTCTTGTCCGTGCACACGACTCAGACCATCCCACTTCCTGCACATATCCACCAAATTCTCCTCCGCGACATCGAGCTCGGCAGGCCGGGAGTCATAGGCGGAATCATATACTCTGGCCCGAGGTCCGCTCCTCGCGACCTGCTCGGTGCTGCGTACTACTCGGCCCTGCTCCTCGGCTCAAACGGCTGGGAGGAGTCGCTCGCGCTGTCGAGCGAGCATCACAATGTGCTGTATCGGGGCTACCATAACGTCGCGGAGCATTGGCGCGGAATGGAAGGATTTCCTCCGCCGTTAGCGCATGCATGTGCATACGACGAGGAGCAGAGATGCGATCGTGCATGGCGTCGCGCTTGGACGTTATGCGTCGCGTCCGACACCGTACGAGATCCGGAGCGGGCGACTGCCGACATTCTCGGACGTCTGTCTGCTGCTCGCACAGCTGTACAAGCGGCCTGTAACGGCCGCGTCACTATTGCAGGACAGGAGGTGGAGGTCGAGATCAAGGGGCGGATGAAGGAGAAATGCGTAGAACGCGCGCAGGAGGCTGTCGAGCGGGCAATCGAATTCGTCAAGAGCCAGCTATGCAACTTCTTCCTGCCAACGGCGAGAGGCGAAGCTGTCGTCGTCAGCCCCATACTGTCTGAGCTGACGGCGAGTTCTTCGCGGACGGCGGCGAGTAGTAGGACCATGTCGGCCTTTGCGTCCGGTAGAACGGGTCGTGTAGCACGGGCTATGCTCGTGCCTCGTTGAACTTTGACGTGGGAATCATGACGGGGATCCCTGGCCATGTACGTGCTTCACTGAGAACGAAGCATTCGAAAAAGATACACCTTCGAAAAAGAATACTGCTTGTTAGATCTACCAGAGACTTCAGAGGAACGGATCTACAAGGAGGCCAATGAAAGTATGCCCTGATGGGGGGGCCTAGGACGTGGTCACGACGGAACGATATCGATGTGCCGAACAGCCTTGAGCTCAATCCCAGCTTCGCTAATGGCTACCAAAGCTTCGAGCTTTGAGCGTATATACATGGTCTGAGACGGGTTCAATAATAATCGACAACCTGGCGGTTTAGAAGGATTTTGCGACCGGTTTTCTGCCGAGTTGGACCTGAACCCAACTTGAACCTCGACATCCACGCAGGGCACCCGCCGTGCAGGCCCTGACTATATCCTGGCCGTCGATTCGCACGCGTTATACCTGGATCCTGGATTCCAAGTCGCGTATACTCGGTACAAGCAGTGTTTCCTGTCAATGATGTCGCAAAATCCGCAAGGTACTTATGCAGTACGGTCCGGCTCGGTCAGACAGCGTCAGACCATGTCAGGTTCTCGGCTCTTGTAAGGGGGTGTCAGGCCAAATCTAATTCCATAAGACTCCGAGAGTCTGAACGGGCCTGGGTGGTCTTACCGGGTCTGACGGGGTATATCCGGCTTATCAGAGTCTACTACATACCAAGCTAATAAATTACTGTCGTACCTACACCGCTACTTACTTACCTTCGAGTTACTTACTTACTTTCTACAGTTCGCTACTTACTACTTACTTGTTTACTTACTTTATTTACTTACTGCCGTGCCTTTCATCTGGATATCTTACTCGGGGACTAAGGTGGGATTGAACTGGCGACCTCATGAGTTTGCAGACACGTCAGTCGTCGCGTGGAGCCACTGCGTTACGGTGGAGCTTCCTCACGCGCGCACGTCAGGCAATATATACGGTTCCGGCCGCTGTGGAGCTCAGCCGCTCGTGACCTCCGCTACCGCCGACCTGTGCAACCCGGGACATTCTTAATATAAGGTGCCTCTGGGAGGAGTGGTGGGGTGGTAAATATGATCTGCTTTCAGACCTTGCCAGGTTTCTAAGATTCCTGACCGAGCCTGATACGGCAGCGGGGATCCTGACCCAGCCTGACATTGCCTTATCCGTAACGCGCCCACTCTGAACTAGCCTGAACCAGCCCGAAGCGAATCCCAGAGTCTTAAAAGGAGCGTAAGACCATGTAAGAATCTCGCTGATTTTGCGACAGACCGTGTTCGCTGCCGCCGTGTTTACATCAGCAAAAGAGCCCTCCAGCCGTCACCTTATATAACCCCATGTAATCACTCGTCCTAACTGCAATCTCTCACCTCTCTTGTCGGCAATACGA
>KV425954.1:11439-43819 GCA_001632375.1 Exidia glandulosa HHB12029
TCATCATAACGAATTGAAGCAGGAGCGCGCCGCAGCACGCTGAGGTGCTCCTCATGCTTTATCATGGTGTGTGCACTGCGCCACGCCAGAAATTTCTTAGCTCACGCGCTGTCTATCAGCTCAGCGATGGCGTAACGTCTGGCTTCCTCTGCTTCTGTCGCTGCGAGGAACGGCCTCCCCCTGCCACATTACATCGTCGGGGCCTGCGAGCCTCGTCAATCTGGATCGCGCATTCCGTCTTGCATGGATACCTACCTACCTTATTGACCAGCTTCGACCTACTCCATCCACGTTTTAATCGCTCGTCCTCGTTCCACCCACCACCCCGTCCTTGCCCGCACAGTCTGGGATTCCACTTTCGCACGTGCATCACTGCACGTTGCCTGCGGAGGTTGAACCTCCTCACAGACATACCTTCCATCGCCGTCGCACTCTACCCACTCCTCTCATTGCTGCTTGCTGTCATTCTTCGCATACATGGCCTCCCCCCGTGTTGCATTGGTTCTCACTCATGTCGGGGTTTTTGCTTGTCACACATAACTCGTCTCTGTATGGTGCACTCATGTTCCCAATACCGAATGCTCCTGGATCACTGCAACTTGAAGTCTGAAGCTTGAAGCCTGAGTTTGTGTGGACGCGCAGTATCAGATAATGAATCTCCTTTGTGTTACTTTATCGTACATTCGTGGTGCACTACAGACGCTCATACCAGCAGTTGGTGCAGGGCGACAAATCCCAACAGTGCGGTCAAGGACGGGACTTGCGCTTGCAAGTTACCCCAGCCCGTAGTCGATGTAGGTGTCCCAGTTGGCGATGTTGTCGTAGTATTGGTCGTGGTCGTCGTCGTACTCGTAGTGGACGACTGTGATGATAGAGAGCTCTCAGTGCTCGGTAATGGTAACGAGCTGGACGGCGTCACCGTAGACGTCGTCGTCACGATCGGTCCGCCAGGGTTCGTTGGAGGCGGCACGACAGGGCCAGGTCCTCCAGAAGGCAGTGCCGTGAACGAGAGAGGCAGCGAGGGATCGAATTTGAACGTCCCGCTTTGAGGCGCGGCCGCTGCAAGGACGACGAGCGCTAACGAGCTCGAGGCAAGCAATTGCGAAGACTTCATGACGCTTTGCGCAATTGCCTTCCTTCGCAAGACCTTCCGAGGCTCTTATACCATCCGCGGCCAGCTTTTTATAGAGACGACGTTGACACTGACAGGTTCCATGTGCGCGCGCCATCGGGACTCGAGTGGAGACAAGGTGGTGCAGCTTCTACTTCGCAAGCACGGGACGCATATATACGGCACGGACGAGGTACGGTGTACATGGGCCATTCGGTTGGGAAATGGTGGAGGTGACTAGAGAGAACCGTCAAGGATACACTCACTGCACAAGTAGTGTAGGTGTAAGTTAAGGACACGATACAAGTTTCGGCAGCCACAGCGCTTCGTCACGTAGACGTACGGCGCACAATAAACACAAGGAGGACAATGGATGAGCGATAAACGAGCGTGATGGATGGGGAGGAGTAAGAACCAAAGAGAAAAAGAAACACAAGAGGCCGACTCAGAACGGCGCCCCGACACCCTCGCCGAAAGAGCGCTGGCTCGCCATGTTGATAATCTGCCCGAGCACCGTCGGCATCGGGACCGAGAAGTTGAGAATAAGCTCCCGCTTCACGCTGCCCGACTCGGACGTGATGACAGGTACCATGGGCGGCTGCTCTTCGTACACATGTCCCTCGTACACCTGCTTGCGCATGCGAGTGCGTCCGCGGGGAGCGCTCTCCACGCTGGTTGGCGACGAGGAAAGCTCCACGTCCGGGCTGAGAGGGATGACCATCGGCTTCTTCAGCAGGCCGTCTTCGCCGATATTCGCCAGTCCCATCATGCTGCCGTTCGGAGAGGTCAGCGGCGTATACCGCAGCCTCTTCGCCATCAAGTACGCAGACGCCTGGATGGACGAGTCTAGCATCGCTGAATCCTGCGTGAAACTCGTGTGCTGCGCCGACGACTGAGCGCTGAACAGGACAGAAGGCGGCGCGGAGGAGCCGTTGAACGAAGACGGCGGAGTCGATGCGTTGAGCGACAGCGGTGGTGTAGAGAACGCTGGGGAGGGGATGGACTCCAAGCTCAGCGCGCGAGAGGAGCAAGAGTAGACTGAGCTCGGGCTCGGGCTGACACTGCGTGAGCGCAACATAGGCGCCGCCGCAAACAGCGTATCGATCCTCGGCGCCTCTGGGCGCACCGTGAGCGTCATCATAACCCTAAAGTGTTTCGGGTCGTTGATGTCTGGTACGCCGGCCTCGTCGTTGTTGTACTCGCCGACTTCGTACACGCAGACCTGAAGTCGCTTGACCGACAGCTGCTCGGGGCCCGGCCGAGGCGTGCTGGGCAACGTCTCGCGGATGATCGTGTCTTCGTTCTCGCGGCAGTAGGCGACAAGCTCGCTCCATCTCGGCGCGTCAATGGCCACCTTCTCCTCGCGGTTGACAATGATCTTCGCAGGGAGCATCGGGTCAACGTCCGTCATGTACGTTTGCGTCCGCGCCTCGCTAGGCGACGGGACTCGTCGAGGGGGCTTGTGGGGATGTTGCGGCTGGGGGCTGAGCATCCCGGGCGAGACAGGTGCAGAGCGCGTAATCATAAAGCGTTCGGAGGGCATTGTGACGGTGACAGTGGGATAGGGCGATGTCGGGGTACGAGGCGAGTGCACAAAGTCTTCTCCCAAAACAGAGCGAACTGCGCCAATGAGCTGGCTTTTGCTGAGCGTCTGTGCGGCAGGCGTATTCGGCGATATGGGTGACTGTGCGGCAGACGGGGACTGCGAAGTCGTGGGGGTGTGGACCCGGAAGTCGACCCGCGCGTCGAGGCTGACCGGAGTGCCTGGAGGGTAGAACTGAAGAGGAGAGAAGAGCGCGTCCGAAGTCAGTTGCCCTGTTTATGTAGCGCCGCGCACAGCAGCGCGTCAATCACAAACACTCACCTCTTGTGCCGATGAGACCTCCTGCCAACTCTGACCCGACGCTGCGTCAATGTTGACGGTTCGAGCGGGCGGCATAGGCCACATCAAACCGTCAAGACCGAGATCAGATCCGTCCGAGGTCGTGCGGGTTTCCGCTGAAGAAGTCCTCATCGTCCTCCCGAGCGGCGTCGGCCACTCAGGAAACACAGAGGGCGGCGCCTTCGATTCCGCCACATAAGACTCGGGCTCAGACGTTAGAGCATCGTCGTAGCAGCTGTGGGAGCGAAGATTGTCGAGCGTGGGTCCGTTGAGCATCCCATCACGTTTCCGCCGCACAGGAGTCTCTTCACCGGGCACAAGCGCGGGAGCACAGCCGTCCTCGGGCCCCTGGAGTTCATCCGGCGTGCGAAGCAGGGAGGGAGTCGATGACGAGGCGTCGGAAGAGGAGCCGTACATGCTCGTTGCGGCGGGCGAGTATAGCGCCGCTGCTACACCATACTCTGGATCGCTTGTATCGTCGACGAGCGTCGGCACGCGCGACAGCGGCGTTACTGCTGATGCACGATCGCTACGCGGCAGCAGAGCCCGTGGGAGTGCTAATGTCTGCTCGCGAGGAGCTTCTTCCCGGAGAGTAACCGCAGGAAGCAGGGGCTCAGTACGGCAGGCGTTCTGAGAGTCCGTACTTGGATTGCTCGGAGTCCTACTGGGAACGGTAGCCTGGCTGCGTATGCTGCTTGTGCTCGGGGGACGACGCAGTGCTGCGGGAAGCGGCGGGACCGGAGGTGCCGAGGTGGGCGGTGTGAACAAACGCTTGAACGAGTCCGGAATTGCCTTGAGCGATGCATTCTGCCTGCTGACGACATCACCATCGTCCCAATCGCCCTCAAGTCCGATACACCCAAAGCTCTCGTCCGCGATGAGCTTCGCGCTCAGGTCGCTTGATGACGGCGGCTTGCGCAGGAGGTGTTTGGATATCTGACAGAAAGGGTGATGATAGTCAGGGACGTGATTCAGATAGAGAAGGCAGATGCAAAAGTGGTGCAAATGCAAGAAGCGGATCAGGAAAAGACACAAGCAAAGCAACTCACGGCTCGCGGGATCGACTTGGTCATCGCAGTCCTGAACTTGCTCTTCTTGGTCGCGCTCATCGTGCTCATCGCATCGCTCACGTCGACCATCGAGCTGCGGTTGGACTGCGAGTACATCGGCGTCTTGGGAGAGGGATATAACGCGCCGCCGCCGGCATCCTGCGCGAGACTCTGCCCCGACACCGCACGCGGGTAGAAGAACGGCGGCGGGGGCATCATGCGCTCCTGCTCCTCGTCTGTAACTCCATGCTCGGAGTCGGCAGCGGCAAAGACGTCCATGCGAAACTCGACATCACGCGTGCCACGCCAGCCAACACCAGCGCCAGACACGGACGCGGAATGATGATGCGAGCCGCCGAACACCGTCTTGTGCGCCGGCGCGCTCATGGGTATGTTGCGCATGTTGTACAGCGACGCCGTCGCCGATAACCCGCGGCGCGGAGGCGAGACGGATAGGGGCATCTGGACCGCTTGCGCCGACTTGGAGCGCGCGTACCCCGCACGCGGCGGTGAGAGCAGGACGGCTGGAGACGAGCCGAACTCGCGCACGGGTGCGGCTGCTGGAGCGGATAGAGTTTGGGCCTTCGTGTCGTGCGGCGGGTTTGGCGGTGTAGCCTTTGGCGGGACGGGCGGGACATCGTGCGTGGTGCGCGTCGGGGTCGGGGTAGGGGTCGAGGTGTAACTGTCTTCAGAGATTCTACACGAAGGAAGGACGTCAGGACGGTGCTTGCAAGCGTGAGAGAGGGATTGCGATGTCTGACCTCGGTTCTACGTCCGATGAGGATAAAGAGGGAGGTGAAAGCCAGTCTGTAGGGAAGGATTGGATGAAGCTTGCCATCGCCGCAGAGGACGACGCGGCCGTGACGAAGTCAGGCAGTGTCGGCGAGCCATACAGGTTCCTTTCGCTGTCGGAGTCGGTCATCATGGGCTCCGCGTCGTCGTGGAGCATGGTCAAGTTAAGAGACCGGACAGGAGAGACGGGCGACTTCCGCTGGTTGGTCGGGACCCCTTACTCGACGGCCCGAGCGTGCAGATGCGAACTTACAGTACATTGCGCGCAAGCGTGCCCTAGTGCACGCCAGACAAAGCGAGAAGATAGTATTTACACATTACGCGACTTGTGAGACCTACGAGGTGAGTGTGAGCGTGATGAGGCAGGAATGCTGCGTAAACATACCTTGCCGGTCTTGACATCGTAAACCCAGCCAGTAACCACAGTCTCCTTGAGAACGAGAGGGTGCTCCTTGAGCCACTGCACGTCTTCGCGCACGCCGCCCTCAAGGTTCGGAATGGGGAGGAAGTCGATGGAGTCGATCTTGTCCTTCTCCTCGGGATGCTGCTCAGCAAGAATGCCTTGCAGATCAGGGTTCTTGAATGTGAGCATTCCGCAATCTGTGTGCTGGACGACCGCGATCTCGTTGGTCGCGAGCAGGCGCTGCGAGACGATGATGCTACGAAGAGAGTCTTGACTGCAGATAGAACAATGTCAAACAAGAGTCATTGGATGTCGAGCGAAAAACGCACACTCGTCCTCCAGCGTTACGGATAACGTGGGCTTCGCCTTCGTTCAGTCCAAAAGCAGAGGAAGTGCTGAGTGCGCATGAGTACCGATGCAAGGACCGACCGATCTTCGTGCCATGTGACTCACTCGATGCGGGCATCCATGCACGTCACTGGGGCGTCGTCAGGTCTGAGTGCAGCATTCCACAGCGCGTAACATACCGACAATGAGCTACAACGCGTTGCTTAGCAAGAAAGACGACTAGCAGAAAGAACGAGGGCGCACCTTCTTGGAGGGCGGGGAGAGAACTAGCTTGCCCTTGTCGCCGAAGTTTTCGACGTGCTTCCTGTTTGCGTCGTCGAGATGCTGGGCCATTTGCTGATTTCGAGTAGACGAGAACAAGTGGGGTGCGATTCTGGAGGGGGGCGCCAGAGATAAGAAAGGGGTGCGCGCATTATATAGCATGGGCGCGGCGTTGACAGCCTGAGACGCACCGGCTGCCGGGTACTCTGGGAACGCGTGTCGCCATGTTGGGCTGGAGTTGCGTGCTCGCGGGTTTGTGGCGCGGGACGGGGCGCCATGGCATTCGAACCAGGGCCGATGCGCGCATCCAGGACGAGGAGGAGGGAAAAAGCTAAGAGGCCGCGGCGATAAATCCGAAACCCCGCCGCCGTCGACTCCGTCAATGAGCGTAGCGTTCTGCGCTGTCCAAGTCCTTGCGAGAGCGTCCAGGGCACGCACAGAACTGAGACTGCAAGCACGCGATCGCCCCTAAACGAACGCGGGCTCCGAGTACGCCGTGACGCGACGTCGCGCAACCATGGCGAAAGGGACGCTTGACGCGGCGTGCGCTCCAATGTGCCAGACTCGAACAACAAGCAGCCCTACCACGTATGGTCGGGCGCGCAGGTTATTCGAGCAAGACATTATAGCACAACCCGCGATCCAGCTCCAATATGTGGGATTGAGTGTCCCTGAGCGAATTCAGGGCATCAGGAGCGGGCAATGCGACGCTGGGAACGACGTGAACGACGATGGTGAGCGTTCGAGGAAGAGTGCTGTTCGCTCTGGGTCTCGGCCCTCCAAAGACCCACATGCACGGCTGCGCTCCGCCGGACTCTCGGCATACACACTGCACAGAACAGAACCCAGCACTTGTCTATCGCTACAGACCTATACTATAGACTAGAACAACGACATCATCTTCTACAGTCCTCTCTAGCCCGTACGATCTCCCTCGCGTCCGCTTTACTCAAATCCACCAGACCAAGCTCTTCGTATGCGGCCTCATCCACACCGAATACCCCATCAACTGCCTGCTCCCACTCATCGCCCTCCAGTGCGATAAGTCTGGAAGCGCTGAGCAGACGTGTCCACGGCGCCTCGACTCTGCGCGCCGGCTGCCCCTGCAGCGCCGCGCGCGAGGCGTCCACCCACGCCCTCGCCTCCGCCGCGAACTTGACGCCATGTGCATGACTTGCCCGCGCCCGTCCACGGTACACGATCCCGCGCTGCACAATGTACGCTGCTAGCGTAGAGGCGATGTTGCGGTACAACGAAACTGTCACCGTCGCGGGGAGAGTCGCGCGGAGGAAGTTGATGTGCGCAGCGAGGGCTGTTACAGATGCTGCAAGAGCCGGTGGGAGCGTCAAGATGTCTGAATCTGCATCCCATGGTCTGATAAGGAGCCGAAGTCAGTATATTGAGGGTAATTGGGTAATGTGGGGCGAGCGTACGCTGTGATGTATGGCCGCAGGTCGTCTTCAATCTCGCCCACAATTTGGCGCACAATCATATCCTCAGCTCGCGAGCACACATCCCGATACGCGTCCACAAGCGTATCAAACACTGTTCCCTCGGGCTCGGCAGCGGGATCCTTCGACGGCGGGGGCAACAGCGTATGGCTCTCCGCCAGCGCACGCAACGCAGGCCGGCGGTTCATTTCGGCCCATAGCTCCAAGAAGAACTACAGACAGTCGCGGTCAGACGAAACCTTAGCGATGTAGGAGAGCGTACGTACGACGTCCTCGCCCCAGATAACCATAGCACCTTCGACAGCCCGCGCGCTGATGAGCGCTTTGACGAGCCGGCTCGCGCCCTCGACGCCGCTCGTGAGCCTTCGCGCGCCCATGTCGACCTGACCCGTCAGCCCACCAGGTACAGCGCGCGCGAGCGCACTCGAGAGCGCCTCAAACGCGTCGAGCGACGCTGTGATGCGTGTGCGGTACTGGTCAATGATGGGCATTTGTACGTGCAGCAGGAAGCGCACGCGCTGCGGGAGGCGCGGGAGCGACTGGTAACGGTCTGTCACGAAGTCAACGAGAGTAAGGGAAGGGAATGGGAGGGCGATGACGAACCTGTTACCTGCTCGATGAGCGCCTTCACTCGTCGCGCCGAGTTCGTCGCGCGCACATCCGACCGACTTCGCCCAACACCGTCCTCCGCATTTACGTCCTCATCCTCATCGTCAGCGATAGCCCACGCGTCGCTCGCACTGATAATCTCCAGATACTGGTCCTCGTCGACTGCGATCGGCCTTCGTTTAGTGCAGTACATCGACGCCAAGGAGCGCGAGAACACGTACATCTGCGCTCAGCATCCAGCCATGCCTCAAACCATTCGTGATGGGTAAGTATGACATCCGCAAGACCGTCCCATTCGCCCTCATCGGGGTCCTTGTCTTTATCCTTTGCCCGCGCAGTCGCCATAGTGCCTTTCAGATCGAAGCCGGCCTCGCGCAGCGACGCGTCGAACGCGAGTGCCTGGTAGATCATGTGCGCCAGTAAAGACGGGTGTGGCAGCAACAGGGGCACCGTTGCTCGCATCTTCTTCACGAGTATGGGGAAGAGCAGACGAGTGAACTCGCGCTGTAGATGCAGGTGCGGATGGTGATGAGTGGACCTTGGATAACGAGACTAACGCATGCGCGACATACCCAAGCATCGATATGGCCATACGAGGCTTTGTCGAGGAGCTGTTGCACGTAGGTCTCAAGGAAGACGCGGTGCTCATGTGACACGTTGAGGATGTTCGTGAAGAACCATTCAGGCTGCAGCACCTCATGAGACCTGGTCGCACACCATGAGAACCGGGGAGGGGCAAACCTTGTCGGGTCTGTTTGTGGGACGATCGCTCTCGAAGTGGAACTTGAAGCGAAGGGCGACGGGATGGACAAGGCCTTGCAGAGCATACAACGGCGTCGGCCTCGTGGAGTCTGTCGGGTGCAGCTTCGTCCCTCTATACGTCGATGTCAGCTACCAAGAGTTGGGGAGGAGGGGGGATCAGACTAGACTCACATGTCCTGCAGTCTGAGGAGGTTGCTGAAAGCCTTCTCGAATGCGGCGCGGTGTTCTGGCGGTACTTGGTCGTACTTGACGGGTAGAGGCCACTTGAGCTCTTCCGACGCAGCAAGAAGATCGCTGTAGCATGTTGAGCGTCGTATAGCATCTGCGTCTGCATGACACGTACGAAACGAGGACGTCCTTAATGCCTGCCCAGGTCTTTCTTTGCACGGATTCGAGCAGAGAGACGAGTGTGACAGAGCCTCCTTCTACGTTGACGCAGGTCTCCTGCACGGAGCTCACGAATGCCTGCAGGGTCTTGTACTGTTCAATGGCGGGGTGTGTGGGAGACAGCGGCTTCTTGGCCTCGCGCATTTCCTTTATGGCGCTCTCGCTGCAGAAATGTGAGTCAATAGATGGCTGGGTGCGCTATAGTATCACACCTTAGACCAAGGGCGTGATGAATGACGCCGACATAGTCCCTGACGCTTTCGAGCTCGTGCAACGTGCGTTGGAGCGTCTCGAGCTCCTCCATGAGCGTTGGCTGTCGGTCTGGATCCATAACGGAGGAGACCATTTCCTCGGAGAGCGAGGTGAGCTCGTCGGTCAGCGCGTGGCGCGCGAGGGAGAGTTCCTGGGCAGAGACGAGGTGCGCGCGAACAGCAGTGAGCGTGTCTGCTATGAGCTTCTCCGTCTCGGCGCTGGACGCGCTGGCCTGCAACAGAAAGCTTAGGTTAGATTGTACGACGTGACGCTCTAATGTTGTGCACCTTCGCGTCGAGCACGTCGCTGTGCTGCCTCGCGGCGGCGACAGCGCGTTCGAGAGCCTCCACGTCCAGCGCGGCGTCCAGCGAGCTGAATTGAGCATTAATGTGCTCTAGGGCACTGTTTGTCGCGAGCTTTGCATCTGGTGGCTGGACGAGCTCGCGAATACGCGTCGCAGTGAGAGGTAAAGCCATGGTCTAGACCCGCTAAGTCCGGTACATGCACGCGACATCTCCGCTTCTGCATCTCTCCTGTCACCGCGATACCTGGCGACAAAAGCACGAGGATTTGCCTTGACAGTCGTTTCAACAAGCTCGCTAATCTACTCTACAGGGTACACACTCTTTCAGCTCGTCGTCTGCTGCTGCTTCAGGTCTTGAATAAGTTTCATGCCTCCTTGGTTGCCTCCTGTTGCCTCAGTACTTCAACCTCCTCCTTCGGAAGAGTCGTCAACACTGCTATGCCTACTTCCGCGCAACCCGTCCTTGCTCGATACACAACTAAACTGGCCTGAGCCTACCTGGTGCACACTTGCTGCTGCATATATCGCTGTCGCTGCGCCCGCCGCCCTGCCAGCTGCAATCTCCTGCGCTGCTCTTGTTCGTTCGGCTTCTGCGTTTGGATGGCTCGACACTATGGGTCAATGATATGGTACGGCTGTCTTGAGGATCACATGTCTGCGGCCGTCACGGTGGCTTGGTGGTGTGTGCCACCACTCGGCCGCCGCTTCCTTCACGCCCATCGGCCTTGCGCTGCCGCCGGCACAGTTGCTCGTACGGTTGGAGCTTGAGGCACGTATAGCATGCATGCATGCAGCCCGCATCATGGTGCTACGGTAGTCAATGTGCGATCCGGGAAGGGGATGCTGCACTCGCGGTCGCCTTCATAGCAACTACGAGCTCTGCAGATAACCCGACTGGCTTTGCTATGGCGCCTATGCTATAGACCACGTCGCTCGCCCAATGCCTCTGTTGGCGTTCCGGCATTTCGACCCTGGCGCTCTGACTGGACTCGGAGGTTGCTGCAGTTTGCGCGGGTCAGAACTATACCTCACACCCACGGACAACTGTGCTGCAGTCCTTTCGCGTGCGCTACCAGTCTGCGGCCAGTTCTTGTGGTCATGCGTAGAGAGAGGACTGGGTGCCGCTAGCTGTGGCCGCTCGCCGTCTTGCGAACGCGAGCGTTCTCGATACTCTTGCGCAATCACTTGCGCTAACCAGAAACAACGCTTCATAGCACTATCCAGATAGTTGCTGAGGCTTGATCTTGCCGTCAGCGCCTTGATAACCTATCCTATCCTACCCTTGAGCTGTACGTAATCGCTGCCATTGCCGGCGCACACGCGCCGGCTGAGTCCGAAACGCTCTCCAACCCTCCCGCACACCACGACTATGACGACCAGCGAGAAAAGGACACGATACTGGCTAGACGGATGCTTTGACTCTTTCCATTGGGCTCACATTAATGCGGTCAGGCAGACCCTCACTCTCGTTCCCAGCCAGTTCCCAGTCCATATCACCGTCGGCGTCCATTCAGACGCAGAGATCCTGAGTCCGCACAACCCGAATTCGTACAAGCTTGCAGTCTAATAAGCGTACAGAAAACAAAGGACCCCCGTTGTTTGGCGAGCGTGAGCGGTACGCACTGCTAATGTTTTCTCTGTTTCCATCGACTGACGCCAAACAGCTACGATCTCATTCGCGGCTGTCGCTGGGTCGATCAGGTCGTCGAGGACGTTCCCTACGTGACCCAGCTCTCCACGATCGACCAGTACAACATCGGTTAGTTATTGCCATCCTGCAATCTCGGTTCCGGTCGTGTGACAGCAATATCCAGACTTTGTCGTGCACGGCGACGACCCTGTACTCGTCAGTTTCTCCCATTCACTGTACTCGCGACGAATATTGACTCAGGAGCCCAGGACGCGGACGGTAATGACTGCTATGCTTTCGCAAAAGCTGCCGGGCGCTACGTCGAGTGCAAACGAACGTGCGCACCTCCTCCCAGCCAGCGACTCTCCAGCACTTCCTTATGCGTCTCAGCGCGGGTATCTCGACGACCTCGCTGATCGAACGCATTCTGCACCCGGACAAACCGCGCATATCGTCTGAGGAGCCTCTGCGGGAGTTGCTTCGAGCCTTTTCTCAGTCCGCGACTCCAAATGTACCCGTTCTCACTGGAGAGAAGGGGGTGCTACCTGAGGAGTTCCCAGCGGCGAGGGCGCTAACATGGGGTGCTTGGGACTGCTTTGGTGCAGGCCATGTCGAGCTCTTGCGGCGCATACGCGACGCTGGAGGGGGGTCGCTAATTGTAGGCGTATGGGACGACGCGGTGCGCACAGCTCTTACTTCATACGGCATGGTCTAACTTTCGAGCTTGTAGACGGTGGAGGAGGTCACAGGAGAGAAGCCTTTGCTCGCGCACCTTGAGCGTGCCCTCGCCCTCGTCCAATGTCGGCACGTCGACGCAGTAATTCTCCACTTTCCGCGGACGCCTTCGCGCCCCCTGCTTTCCTCGCTCGACGTATCAACTGTCGTTACGTTCGGAGAGACGTACGACGCCGACACATCCATAAAGGTATGAACGATCTATTCGTCCCACATGACATTCACAAGTCACGCAGGTGCTGACTGTTGACTGCCCGCCGCTGCAAACGGTCGCTCTGTTAAGAGAAAAGGTACACGCGCAGCTCAAGCTCTTCGAAGATCGCCAACGACGCAAAGGCGCTTGAGTCTCGACTGTACACGCAACCATCGCATACCTCGCCGCTCAACCGGCGTAATCTATTGTAGCTCTATACCTCCTCAAATAACTGAAGGTTTTACTCGCGAATCGTCACAAACACCTTCCCGTCCTTCCACTCCGCCGAAACACTGAATTCGCTGGAGTAAGAGATAGCGCGTATGAGGGTAGGAGGGAGAGGCGCACTATGACAAGTCCGGCACGATCCAGTCTGCATCCATTGCCTGCAGCGCGTCGCGCGGCGTGGTCTGCAGAACGGCAAGGACCTTCATACCCGCCGCCTTCCCGCTCGCCACGCCCGACACTGCGTCCTCCACGACCAGCACTGCGCCCGTCAGTCGACTCCACAGGCTACAGCCACTTTTTCGTACCGCGGGAGTAGTTTTCCGGTGGCACAGAGCACTTGATCGCACCCGCGATGTACGGCTCTGGGTGCGGCTTGCCCTTGGTCACGTCCGCGGACGTGACGAGTTCCTCAGGTGTACCGAACCCGATACGTTCGAGTGTGCGCGTCGCGTACCACCGCGTCGCTGCATCCCCGTCACCATGTGGTCTCACGCTTACGACGAGGTCGACGCACCGCTCGTAACAATCGCCCACCCGTGCCGGTCTGTGGGCGCGTTCTTCCGCATCTGCGCATACATATGCGTGAGAATGAACGTGCGCGGGTCGCTGTGCTGGCGCGGTTGCACACCTGTTGGAACAGCTCAGGCACGCCTGGCAACGCTTTGGGCCCGTTATCGATGACGGCCTCCTCGAACTTCTGCACCGCGGCCTAGAAAAGTGCGAACGTCGTATGCGAGATCATGAGAAGGGGTGTATGCGCGTACTACGAGCTTCTCATAATCCTCGATGCCGCAATACTTGCGGAGCGAGTCGATGAGGCGCATTCCGTGCGTTCCTGTAACGTTATGCCATCCAGTAATCATAAGTTCTGAGCACGCCGGCGTGGTCATCAATGTCCCGCACCTTCAATGGCAGCCTCAGCATCGAAGCCGTACTCTTTTCCAAAAGTGCGCCATGCCGCGGACACCCCTGGAGTGCTGTCCGTGACGGTGCTATGGTGGACGAGTAAGAAAATAGCACGTCTGCGTACAGCGCATACATACCCATCGTTATCGAATAGGATCTACAAGCACTCCAATCAGCATACGTATGACAATGAGCTGCGAGACGCCTACAGCATCGAACTCATAGGTTTGAGACATGGTAGAGGACAACCGCTGCAAGTCGGAGCTCTTTCGGCGAATGCGCCGTGTTGACGGATAGGGGCGATAGACGCCCAACGGCGATTCTTACCCGTTCTAGCCGTTCTTCACGGCACGCGTCGATCTGGTTCCAACCTTCACTGCCCTTATTACAACACTAGCGTATTCATACCAATTAGACAATTAGTACATCGTATAGACAGATTATCCAAGAGATTGCGTGTAGATCATGGCGTTGTAAGGTCGATGACAACTTCTGCTTTTCGTTTTGCTGGTGTGACCGGCAGAGCAGGACCTGGCTTGGAGGCAGGAGTGGGACCAGCTACCGCTCTGGATACCGCTGTTGCGACGGGTTGGGGTGCTGTAGGCCGTGGAGGGCGAACGTCAGCAGGAAGGTTCAGACCGTTCAACGCGCCGACGACAACGGGGTACTGGTCGCCGAAAATAGCACGCAGTTCCGCTTCCTTGCCCATGCTCTGCAGAGCGCGGAGCCCGACTACCTGATTCGCTTTCCACGTCGCAGGGCCGACGATGGTCTCTGTCTTCGTGACCTACAGAGAAAAGTCTCAGCAGTGGAGGCGGGAAAGGATGGCTAACACACCTTCAACCCCTGCGGCGAACCTGATATCATAACATGCGTCGCAGCTGCTCGCGCATGCACGTTCAAGAATCCTTCAACATGCTTTCGCTTTGGAGCACCGATGCGCTGGAGCGACAACTCTCGCCCCGGGTCCGAGTTCAAGAAAGTGACGACCTTCCTGCACTCCGCGCAAGGGCACGTCCATCTCGTGAGAGCCGCGAGCGCAGACTGTGCGCGCGCCCCGTCCGGCTTGGGTCCCAATACCTTCTTGAGCCACAATTGCATGATCAAATGCAATGTAGCGCCGAACGGTTCGACGGAGGGCGCCAGACGGTGCGTCGCAGCGATCCCGCAGAGCATAGGGATGAGCGGTACGAGGACGTTTGAGATGTAGGTCGCGTTGTTAATCAGGTTGGGTGCCAAGACTCGGTCGAGTGCAATCTTCAGACACCGAGTGCCGCCCATCTTCAGACAGAACTCGAGTACAGCGTTGATTTGCGTTGCGTTGTTACTAGCCACGGCGTGATAATGTTGCGTGACTTGCGTCGAAAGGATAGCCTTGCTTGCGTATATACCGGTCAATTCGTCCAATGCGCTGTTCAGCACAAGGGCCGATTCCCCGGTGAATGCGGGATCGGAGCGACGAGCATATAACTGCTCGATCATGGCTTTCCAGCCCATTTCGTTCCACGCAGTCGCCTTGAGCTTGGGAAGGACGCTGGAACACGACAGCATCAGCTGTTGGAACCGGGTAAAGAGACGCACAGCACGTACAGAGTGGTCAACAAAGTTTCCTTACCGGAGAGGGTGACAGCGGTCAACAGAGCATCGATATCCTCCTTAGAGAGTTCGCCTTGCCTCGCATATTGCGAGTCGAGCGTCAGGCGAATAGCAGCCTCGCCGAGAACATCGAGTGGGAGTGAAGGCGGCGGATCGCGAGTTTTTATCTCTGCGCTAAGCAGAGGAAGAAGAGGTAGTAACACGGTCAAGCCACGCGTTTGTGCTACCTCAGGCGTCTCAGCCGTCACGTCGACCATGCGCTCGATAGCGCGAGCAGCCAGCGGCGCGTCTCCGAAGTCAAGACACGTCTTGACAAACGCGAACGCGACTTGTGGGACGGCGGTCGGTTTGGCGGCGGCATTTCGCACGCCATGGTGACCATAACCGTAGCCACGAGCCGGTTGTGGTCGAGCAGGTGGCCTCGGGAAGAAATCCGTCTTGTCGAGGAGCGTCGAGAGGAGCTCGTGTATGATACTACCAAGGACGGCGCGCTGCTCATCGTCTACGGGCAGACGTTCTCGGGTGTCGTGGAGGAACTTCGCGTAGGCGGCGAGGAAAGGTCGTGACCCGCAGGTCTTTAACTGGGGTACAATCCTGAGCGCATGGTTAATCGTGGTGGGCAACAACGGAAATGGACTTACGTTGTCAGCAAAAACTGCACACCACCACGAGTGAGAGCCTCGTCGGTGAGAAGTTGCATCTCCTCCTCTACTGGCGGACAGATATTCCGGAGAAGCCACTCCACTTGCGAGTCTGCGAACGTGTCGATACCCTGCTGCAGTGTAGCCAAATCCTCCAAATCAGAGTCATGTTCTCCCCAGTCTCTGAGGGTCTCCAAGAACGTGAAGCGCTGCGAATTGCGCGACCGTGACCGAACGTACTCCTCCAGGCTGTCGCAGTATTAAACGGATGCTGGCAGTGTGAGTAACTTGTCCACACACCTTGGTCTCAGAGCGTCGAAGCCAAACTCCTCGATGGCTGGGAATATCTCGTCCACCGAATCGTCGTCTGCGAGTTTGACGATTACAGCTTTCCATAGATCTAGCCGTCTCCATTGTCGCGCAAGGCCACACAGTAGCTCGAAGGTATCGCTCTGACGAGATTGCAGTACGTCGTGGAAGTATTGCAGTTCCTCGGTGGTTGGCTCCGTGCTATTGACGCCTTCAAGTTGATCAAGGGCGTACGCTGCGCGACGATCGCCCCCGCTGCCGAGACTGCTCCATCTTGGCCAGATTACTAAAACCGTTCTTCGGTAAACTGGAATGAAACGGGTCAGAGCGGCTCAGGAAGTGTGGAGGGGTCGCGTACAGCGCTCGAGAGACCCCGCGCCCTGAAGGCAATGTTAGATATGCGCGTGCCAATGCGTTCAGAAGAAACCCGCGTACGTTTCCCATGTAGCCTGATTGCAACCATCACTATCCGAACACAAGGTGTACAGCTATCGGCTCACCTTCGTATTCTTGCTCGTCGTGGTCACCGTCTTCCAATTCTCGAATGAAGCCTTCAGGTACGCACTCCGAGTCCTTGAACGTGACATCTTCAGCTAAACTGTCGCCGTCGATATCGACAAGGTTCTCTATCGAGGTTTCCCGCTCGTATACCTCCATGAAACCGACTTCGTCCTCGTCCACCTCGGATTCCGATTCGTCGTAGTAGCCGCGCTTGCGGCCATAATAGCCCCCACCATCGTCGTCCGCCGCGCCTTGAATGCGATGCTCGAGATGAGCGAAGCCGAGGCAGAAGCCCGTCTGCTTTGCAACCTCGTCGATGGCTGCCAGCGCGTTCGCGTCTGCGCCTTTGAGGGCGCTAGCTGAGAGATTCGCCATAGAATAATCATGGTCGAGCTTGAAGATGACCTTGTCAAGCCCGCCGGTCTTCTGAGCTTGCTTCCACGAAAGAAAGATGTGACGGAGCTTGGCAATGACGTTGGCATTGTCGGACAACGACGGACGGAGGGAGGTAGTAGTGTGGACGAGGTTGTAGGCGAGAGCCAAACGGTAGCCGCTGGTGATAGGCTTGACCTCGTGCATGACGTCCGTGTACCAAGCGAGGACAGTGGTGTCCGTCAAGCTGGAACCACTACTACTCAGAACCATGGATTGGCCGCCGTGCGACAAGTGTGCGTCTCCTCCGGTAAACGGAGTAGGAAGAACGATGATAACGCTCGCGAACATGCCATTCGCCTTCTCGGTACTATGGAGCGTTAATAGACAAAGGAGCCACGCGCAAAGGACACTTACTCGACGTGCGGGAGAAAGCTGCCACGCGTGAGTAGCGAGAAAGTCACACGACTATGAACTCACTGTGAGCCTTCAGACATGAACAGTATAGTCAGCGCACAGGTGGCGAAAGCGGACAGTTAGTGACGCACCGGTCTCATACAGAAGCAGCTTGTAGAGTTTACATCGCGGTTTGCTGGCAGCGACGTTGACTCCAAGCTCCTGGCACACGTCCCCGACAACTCTCGTGACGAAGGCCTTCCAAGCAGGATTGTCGAAGTGGACCTTCGCCGCGTCCATTTCCCATGTATCGCGGACCTCCTTGTCGACGACGGTGCGTTCGCCTTTCCCGAACGGGGCCTGGACGCATGCGTCTATAACGGCGCGGGCTTCGCGAGTGCTGAGCGGCAGGCCGACGAGACCGAGATTATCCAAGCGTAAGGTCGGGTTGGGCGCGTCATGGTACGTGTGAGAGAATGCGATGTTTCCCTCGAAGTCCAGCTCCTTCAACGCGTTCTGGAGATCGGCCTGAACGGGGTTGGCGTCAAACGGAGGACTGAATCGGTGTGAAGCCAACTCACGCGGAAAGCCGTGCAAGGATTCTTGACTATGGGCAGCCCGTCCTCGTCCACGTCGTTCCGCGCAGCCACATCCACGTCCATTGGGCCCACAGCGGCGACTGCATCCTGCGCTGGAGGAGCAGGAGCAGGCGTGGGTACAGCGGCCATCCACGCCTATGGTAAGATGGTTGCTCGATGCGAGCAAGTATGGTCTGGAGGAAGTGTCAGAACCGGACAATGAAAACGGTGTTGCTCGACATGTCACGGTCGCGTGACGCGACGCGTTTCCATTGCCGTGTACTTGGCGTATTTCGACTCCATAACGAAAATTGGCCTGTCACGCCAGTCCAGATGCATCGTAAGCTAAACTAGAAGATATATCGTATGTACACGCCAGAGTACGTTCAAGTAAGGTAAAGTAAGCTCCGAGAATATGCACAGGTCACGGCGTAGTAAGGTCAATAACATCGTCTGCTTTACGCTTGGCTGGGGTAACTGGGGCAGCCGGAGGAGGGTGTTCAGCGGGTGGGGCGACAGGAACTGCTGCGGCAGATGGACCCGCTACAGCCTGAGGCTGCGGGACGGTCACCAGTGGCTCTTCAGCTGTCGCTGTTACGCCAGTCAACGCGCCAACGAGGTCGGTATATTGTTCCCCAAGAATTCCGCGCAGTTCAGCCTCTTTCTTGCCCATCGTCTGCAGCGCTCGTAGGCCAACGGCTTGATTTGCTTTCCACGTCGCAGGTTTGAGAAGCGCGTCCGTCTTGACAACCTGTAACGCAGCAATCGCAATCAGCACACGAACGAGCCCCGCAGGCCGGAGAAACGCACCCTGAGACCTTGTGGTGTGGACCGAATCGTCTCGAACGTGGCAAGGCTACGAGCGTACGAGCCCAGATACCCTTCCAAGTGTTTTCGCCGTGGCGCTCCGATGCGCTCCAGTCGCAACTCACGTCGCACGTCCGCGGTCAAGAACGCAACAACAGGCGTACAGTCTGCGCATCCGCACGTCCACCTTCCGAGCGTCGTGATTGCGCCTTTCTCGTTCGGTTTAGGTCCGAGAACTTTCTCAATCCACAGCTGCATGATCTGCCGGAGTGAAGATGCGAAAGGCTCCGTTGAAAGAGGTATGTGCTGCGTCGACGCCAGAGAGCAAATGGTGTCCACTGCGGGAATAAGGTTCTGCGAGATGTACGTGGCGTTAAGCTGTCGCGGAGCAAGAAGTCGGTCCAGGACGATCTTGACAGAGCTGTCGCCACCCAGCTTGAGAGCGAACGCGAGGGTGGGAGCAAGCTGTGACGCCGACAGCTGAGCTTGTCTCGCGTACACTTCTATCAGCTCGGCGACGGCGAGTTGGAGCGCCAGGGCAGGCGGTCCGGCGAAGGCGGGGTCACCGCTACGAGCGTGGAGTTGCTCAATCATCGACTTCCAGGTCCACTCGACCCATGGTAAAGCTTTCAGCTTCGGGAGGACGCTATTGGATGGAATGGTAAGCCGCAATATACACCGACATCCAACTTCGGAGACTTACAGGGAGGTGAGAAGTGCGTCATTCCCGCTCAGTGCTACAGCCGAGAGTAACGAGTTTATGACCTCCTTCGATAGCTCTCCCTTCTTCATATAGTCGGACTCGACGGTGAGACGAATCGCAGTCTCGCACAGGACATCCAAAGGCAATGATGGGGGAGGTACTCGAAGCTGGATGTCGGCAGCGAGCAGAGGCGCGAGTGGGAGCAACACAGACAACGCGCGAGCGCCCGCGAGGTCCGCAGCGACACCGGACATGTCGACCATGCGCTCGATCGCGCGCACCCCAAGCGACACGTCGCCGAAGTCGAGACAACGCTTGATGAAGTCGAAAGCAATTTGCGGTCTCTGCATGGCGCTGAAGGAGCCATAGTGCGAATGCGCAAGCTGTTCTGGGAAGAAGGCGACCTTGTCGAACGCTGTTGACATTAACACGCCGATGATCTGAGCGATGGTCGACCGAGCGTCATCTGTAGCTGCCAGACGGTCGCGATGCTGGTGGAGGTACGCCGCGTACTGCTCAAGGAACCCTTCGGATGCGAGCGTTATGATCTGCGGCAAGACTCTTCGTAGGATGTCAGTCCAAGCGAGATAGTATATGAGGATAAACGCACATAGACTGGAGGAACGGAACGCCGCCATGAGTGAGCGCTTCCTCCGTCAAAAGTTCCATTTCGTTTGCGGCCGGCGTGCAGAGATGTTCCAGTAACCACTGCACCTGCTCGTGCACGAAGTCCACGGCATCCTGAAGGAGTGTGGGTGATGGCTGAGACCGTGCCCATGCCTTGATCCTGCTCAAGGCGAGGAAACGCGCGCTGTTACTCGTGTGGGACCGGACAGAATCCTGCATGCTACGAATCTCGTCAGTCTAGGCCTAAGGTCAGGCAACCAACTACTCACCCTGCCCGGAGCTTATCGAAGCCAAAGACTGAGACAGCGGAGAGGATCTCGTCAAAAGGCATTTTGCCCGGATGCTTGACGATAACCTGCTCCCAAAGGTCGCACCTCCGCCATTGCCGTGCGAGACCACAGAGTAACTCGAATGTGTCCGATTGACGAGAATGGAGAACGTCAAAGAAGAAACCGATTTCCTGCGGCGTAGGTTCTGTGCTGTGCGTCCGTCGCAGGGTGTCGATACCGTGCGCGGTGCGTCGATCTCCGCGACCGCCCAAGCTGCCCCACCGCGGCCATATGACGAGGACTGTACGACGATAGTCTGTGGGCCTGATGATCAGGATAATGCAGTCTGCATTGTACAATGGCGCGACTTACAGCGATCTAGAGTTCCCGCCTCCTAGCAAGGGTGTAAGTTGCGAACGTCCTAGACCAAAGCGCTGCGTACATTGCCCATGTAGCCTTGTAGTAAAGTGACTTAGCACGCCCAAACTTCCACACATACAAAGAGAGCGCACCTTGATATGTCTGCTTGTCAGGATCGCAGTCCTCTAGACTGGTGATAAACTCTCTGGGTATACTTTCCATCTCGTCGTCAACGTCGATAGATTTGTCGAGGAGCTTGCCGTCCAAATCGACCAGATTCTTGACCGAAATGTTGCGGTCGTAAACTTCAGACATGCGGACGTTCGAGTAGTCGTTGTCGCCGGGCCCGTCATAGTAGTTGAAAGAAGGACGACCATAGTAGCTATCATCTCCATCCATGTCTGGTCCGCCGTTGATATGGAGCTCGAGTTGCGCAAGACCCATGCATATACCGAGCTCTTTAGCAACTTGATCGACGACGGCCACGGTATGTGCGTCCGATCCTTTCAGTGCGCTGGCGGACAGATTCGCTTGCGAGTACTGGTGGTCGAGTTCGTAGACGATTTTGTCCGGGAAGTCGGCGACCTCTTCTCCCTGCTTCCACGAGAGCATGATATGTCGCAATTTGCTGAATGAGCTGGTGTTGTCGGCTAAAGAGGGTCGGAGTGACGTCGTGGTATGAACCAGGTTGTACGAGAGTGCAAGGCGATATCCACTTGTAATGGGCTTGATCTCGTGCTTGACGTCCGTGTACCATGCGAGAACAGTCGTCTTCGTGAGACTGGGTCCGCTGCTGTTGAAGACCATAGATTGGCTTCCGTGAGACAAGTGAGCGTCCCCTCCTGTGAACTGGGTGGGCAAGACGATGATCACGCTCGCGAACATGCCGTTCGCCTTCTCCGTGCTGCATCCAGATAAGCGGAAAACTGGCGTTGAGAATGAAGACCACGCACTCGACATGTGGAAGGAAACTGCAGTATTGTCAGGACGGATTCGAAGGGAGTTGAGCATGGGACACGTACTGAGAGCCTTATTCGCAAATCCCGGTTCAGGACGCGTGAGCATAGGATAGCTGGTGTTGGACAGAAGACAACAGACCAGTCTCATACAACAGAAGCTTGTGAAGGTCGCAGCGAGGTTTGCTCGCTTCCCTGTTGACGCCCAAGGCGTGGCACACGTCCTTAACGACGCGCTTTACGAACGCCGCCCACGCAGGATTGTCGAAGTGGACCTTCGCCCTGTCCATCTCCCAAGTATCCCGTACATCCTTGTCGACAATGGTGCGCTCGCCTTGGCCGAACGGTGCCTGGGTGCACTGGCTGATTACACGACCCGCCTCGGTCGTGCTCAGCGGCAGACCCACGACGCCCAACTCGTCCAAGCGCAACGTCGGATTCGGCGCATCATCGTAGGTGCGCGAGAATGCAATAGAGCCCTGGAAGTCGAGGTCGCTGCTATCGAGCACGTCTTCCAAGTCACCCTGTAACGCGTCGTGAACAAAGCAGAACGGCGGCAGTTGCGAGCCGGGGCGGCACGCACGCGTATGTCGTTGGATGGGTTTTCGACCAGCGGCATACCATCCTCATCCACGTTTTCATCGTCGCCCTGGCTCTCGTCGTACTCGTCGTCCGCGGCATCGTCGGCGACGAGATCTTCCCCAGTCTCATCTTGCGTGGTCGGTTCCAGAATGGCGCCACTGTAGTTCTCTGAGACGTCTCGCACTCCATCCGAGAGCCCGGTGGAGGTGTCGGAAACGGTGGTCATGGAGACGCGTGGTTCAAGAAGGGCACGAAAACATCGGAGACGCCGAAGCCGTTTCGAGCAAGCGTGACAACGCGTGACGTGACGCGTTTGCACGATGCGGAAGATGGTTGAGCGGGAAGCAAGCCTGCGATGTGGACGCTCACATTTTCCATGTGGCAGGGCTGCCCAGATGTCCACACGACAAGCAAGTGTTAGCTTCTGAGCCACGGGCATTTGCAGGCTCTGGGCAATAGCAGACCGAATACTTATTCTGGAAACGGTAACGGCACCGCTGCCAAACCGCTGCACGACGGCTCCGATATCTGAGTACTGCATTGGGACGTGCGCCTCTCGCAATATTCGAAAATAGCGGCGCGTCCGGTGCCAGCTCCTGCTTCGTGATTCACTGCGGAACCCTAGAAATATATTGAACGGTATAGCTTAGGATAGTGAGCGTACTCTGACCTGTCATGCACTAGACAGTTGGCCGATCCTACATGCAGGACAGGTCGAGATAGGACGTAAAGTGGCTCGAGACAGAACAGGACAGTCGAGCTATCTCAAGCTATCCCGGTTTACATTGCCAAACTTTCTTGAGGTACAGATCGGCCGGGACTGCTTGCCTATCAGACTGCAGACAGGTCGAAGCAGTCGCTCTATCTCGCGATCTCGTGATGGATTATTTGAATCCACTTTAGCTGTGGTCAAAACGCGTCAGCGCGTATTCAGAGTCCGCAAACGCTCCTTGTCCTCTTACTTCTCAGTCCCGTTATTCCCCGCCCCGTATCCCCTGCTCGCCGTTCTCTCCTACGCGCGCTGCTCGTTTGGCGCCGGCGCGGAGCAAGTTTTGGACACCTGCAACGTTCCTTGCGACCCTGTACGTCCCAGCGCCGCACCGTATTCCGAACTGACGCGTCGGCAGTAACTCCTATACACGTATGGGCTCATTCTGGTCCGGCTGATAGGTACGCTGGACGCTGCTCGCCGTCACAGCCACGCTGACGCCAATATTTACAATGCGGCCATGTTCAGAATTGTGTCTCGAACGCTTGCAACAACCTGCGTACGTCGTAGGATCGCACCGTACGACGAACTGACGCGCTGTCAGAGTATCTTGCGTGCGGTCGAGGAGTTTTCGGGATCACTGGTACGCCTCAGCCATGCTCACCGTCGGACTCAACGTTGACGCTGACTATCACACCCGCGTAGACTCGAGCTCGCTTACGCGGTTGTCGCGCGGATGCGATAACGGCGCCTCCTTGTCAGCGTGCTTAGCAGGTTCAGGTTCCAGGAGCCGCTCCCTCGTCGTGTCGTGTCGTCAGACGGCACGTCATCCCCCCTTGACAGCTTGACCTGCGACGACTCTAGATAGTGTACTATTAATATACAATACTTTTCAAACCGTCGATGTGTCTGGATAACTGAGGTAATCCGAACTATCTGCAGCAGAAAGCCACCCACGTCAGGCCTGTCAGGCGTCTGATAGTCGGACTGTCAGGGTCAGACAGGTCGAGATTGCCCCTGTACTTCGAGCTGTCTTGCGCAGGATCAGAGCACTACCCGAGGTCAAGATAGCTACAATTATTATGTCGGTCTCGACAGTATCCTGCGGGAGAAAGGTAGGCTATCCGAACCTCAGGACAGGCTCTGGATAGCGCGATAATCCTGAGCTACACTGTTCAATATATTTCGGGCGTTCCGCAGTGATTCGTCCGTAAGCGTCGGGCTGGACTACCGGGACGAAACGCGAGAGACGAAAGGAGATAGGGGTCAAACTCCGCCTTTCTTCCTTAGTTCCTCCCCTTCCAACTCTCTTACACGCTCCACGGCTGGCCATGGGCGTTACTACTGTGCTGTACTCTCGTGCTCTGGTCAAGGCTGGCCGTCCACCACGCATCCGCCGCAAGCAAGACGAGTCCGCCGGCGACGACTCGGACGACGGCACGGTCACCTGGACAAGCCCCACTGATGGCCAATCGTTCGTGGCTGGAGGCGCAATAGTTGGAGCATGGTTTGTCTCGCGTTCATCTCCGCGCCTGCCACTCACTGAGCGTCTACAGGTCGTCGGATGTCGACGTCCCTTCGCCTTCCTTCAGCCTCTGCATGTCGGACGACTCAGACGACGCCGACTCGAACGACTCCGGCTGTGGCGAGATGGTCAATCCAGACGTCGACCAGATGGACTCTGGGTACAGCACCATGTCACTGTACGCCGCGCATTCTTCCACCTCTCCTCCCACTTACCGTGTCGCAGTACGGCGCCGGACGTCGACACTGCGGGTCAGTTTTACCTCATGATGGAAGACGACGATGGCTACGAGTACAGGTCCCCCGTGTTCTCGTTACTACGTGCGTGCTCCTTTCCCTTTCCCGAGCTGGCGCGCACGAGTCTGACCCCTATCTAGCGCAGGCGGCCTCGAAGAACCAGAGCTCTACGTCGTCAACACCATCGCTTTCCCCGCTCTCAACCATCGCGCACAGTGCTGGGTCTACTACTACTTCTGCCGCTACTGCGACGGTCTCCATTCCTGGAGCAGCGGGTCCCACTGCCGTGCCGACAGCAGTGAACCTCAACACGCACCCGCAGCCTTCGACGCTTGCCCTCGCGATCCCTCTCTCGCTCATTGGCGCTACCATGCTAGCTGCACTCGTCATGTGTTGCGCCAAGTGGCGACGGTCAGTCAGAAAACGAGCGGCATCCCCGCCAGCGTTTGCGCAGAACGTGTACCCATTTGCGGGCTACGGTACCTCCAATATCCCGCTCGGGCATCCGCAAGACTTGGAGAAGGCAGTCAGCAACTTATCCGCCGCGGTGCACATGCGCACGTCGCCGTCGCGCAACTTGTTTCTCGTGCCTCAGCTCTCGCAACTTGGCCACGGTCGCAGCTCGTTCGCGGAAGACAGGTACACCTCGCGGCGAGAGCGGCCGAGGCGTGTATCACGACAACATGCGGTCGAAGACAGCCCGAGTATCGTCGGCCCTCGACTAGCTCCACGACTTCCAGTGCACCACTCACTGACCGGCCCGTCGTTCGAGTCTTTCCCGTCTGACCATATGGACTACACGCAACCGATATCGTCTGCAGCTCGGCCTACGCATGCGAGGAGCGCACCGCGCAAATCAAGCGCTGGAATGCCTTTCCTCGCGCGACAGGTGTACGCGCCGCCGTCGCTGAACGCGGCCCACGACGCGGAAGACGACATTCTCGACTCGTACCTCCAAGAATCGCCAGCTCCAGAGACGTGGGCCAAGTTTGCGAGCGAACCTGAGCCGCCGCCAAGGGCCGTACACCGACCGCGCAGTCGTCCGCACTCGGGGGATAGCATGGCGTACAGGCTTCATCCGGACAGTAATTCGCACGAGTCCCCTGAAGCGAACGTGTACAGAGCTGTGTCGCAGGCGATTCGCAAGTACTCGTAGATGTAGATGTAGATGCAGATGTGATAGATGTGCACGCAGTTCAGTTGTTGTGGTTAGCATAATAATACAGTCCGCCTTCAGCACGAGGTCCGTTGAATGCGTATGATCTCGTCCACCACGTTCCTAGCGCTGACGACGCAGCCTTCGAGTAGAGGGATGCCGCCGTGCGCGTAGCTCCCGCAGACCCAGATTCCTGGCGCGTCGGGTGAGCGGGCGCCTTGCGCGGGTCCGAGAGACCAAGTCTCAGTGCTCCGCCAGAGGTTGCGCCATGAGCGTGGAGTGGCGTGAAGTGCCGCCAGAGACTGCAGCGCGACCTTCGATTCCGGAGTTACGACTGCCCTCTGGAGCCGTGCAACAGAAAACACTGACTCTCGCCGCGGCGCGATAATGGGATTCGTCGTCTGGAGTAGTCTCTGTGCAGCAATTGGCGTCTGCAAGACATGTGTGGCCATCGCATACGACTTTGGCACGCAGAGGTCCGACTCCGGTAGTGAAGTGCACGTAGCTTGCGGAGCAGCATAGACCAGGTTGAGGTCGCGTACGTCTGACGCATGGGCGGGAAGAAAGGACGTGTCCGCGTGGTTGATTACGATGGTGGGCACGTAATGGAACTGCGCCAGAGGGGCGCGCAGCAATGCGATAGACGCACGCTGGGGATCGTCGCGCTCTAAAGACGACGTATATGCGTCGAGTATGGGCAACGCCTGGTTCGCCTGCGTCGCTACGATGATATGCGAGAACGGGCCGTATGTTTCGGTCGTCTCGACGCCAGAAGAGTCCAACGTCGTGGCGGACACTGAGACTTTTCCGTCTGATGTTCTCGTGAAGGAGGAGATGTTGGTTGAGAGATGTACGTGGCGAATCGGTCGCGCAAGTCGTGCGACAACATCTCGGACGCCGAGCTCTGCAACATAGTGGTGCGTGAACATGGTAAGCCATACATATTCTGTGCGTGAAGCGGTCAGTATAGTATATGAACAGAATGTGTATTGAGAAGCTTACCCAGAAACTCTGGTACCGGATGTCGCAGTACGTCTTCGCTTCCGGCTGTACAGATGGCAGAGAAGAGCGGTACCAATATGTCGTGCACAAATGTAGTCCACGACTGGTCTAGGCCAATACAACGACTGACGAACCCTCTGGGCGTCGTACGAGATGCCCATTCCTCGAAAGTAAGCGTGCTAAGCGCGTCCGGCCTGAACCACGGTGCAGAGAGTACGCAGAGCCGGACTTGGCACCACAAGAGCTCCAGCGTAGAGAGCACGAAGAATCCCCACGCGAGACACCAGAGCAAGCAAGCATCCATAGAACCAAAAAGCCCAGGACGAGTCTTCCCGTGGGGTCGCAGCGCCGAGGGCATACTGAGACCTGCGCGACCCGACGCGCCGTTATACAAGAGCGTAGTACTGAACGTGCGATCCGGCCGCAACTGCGAGAACGAATACGTGAAGTCAGACGCGCGAAACGCGACTCCGATTTCCTTGTAGAGCGCGATGAGGTTGGGGTAGTACCCTGAGGCGAACAGAACGGGATAAGGATTAGCATCGCGGCACTGAACAGGAAATGTTCTCACGCAAACAGCGCACCTCCTTGGAATGACCGCATCGGCACGTCCACGCGCCGCTTGGTGCCACAGTCCAGAGTTACGGAGCTCGAGTCCATTCCGAGCTGATTCGCCTGAATGCGCGTTCAGTTACACTGAACAGCGCACGCGCGGCTCGCGTGACGCACCTTTTCGAACAGATGGACCTCGAACTCTTTACTCGACCGCGACGTGCACAGGCGGTACGCAGCAGTCAAGCCAGCGAGCCCAGAACCGACGACGGCGACCTTGACGCGAGGGCGCGACGACATGGTGAAGCGTGAAAAAGCCAGCAACGTGAACCGATGCTGCCCCAGCGTGATGTGTCGGCTTCACCGGGCTTGCCGATTACCGTACGTGTGCTGCCACATGGAACGTGGACTTGGCCCCGGACGATGCGCGCAACGTTCCCGCCCATTGCTGGGTCGAAGGATGGATTCAGAGAGACAGACGGGGACTCTGAGCCCGTGTGCTGCCTCTTCGTCGCACTTGCTCGATCGCGTTGCGATTCTTCGGACGGCATAGCCACCGGACCGGTGCATCCCCAAATGAGAGGACTTCCCACAGCGTCGCGGGACGAGATAAGCAATATGTCCAGGGCCAGCTACTCGAATAGTATGGTACATATTTTGCGTTGGGGGCACGCTCGACGTCCTCGGAGGCATCCAACTGTACGTGAATTCAAAGGAAGTCTCGATGTTATAGTGCTCGACTTCTGGGCTATGACTTCGTGCGCAACGATACGACGCGTTCCATTCGGCGGGTGCTGCGGGGAGAGCTGTTGTGTGAGACATGACCAGTACAACGTAGTGGGAACTCACATGGTTGAAGAATTACTGATGATCTATTACAGCGGTGAGTACACCGGCCTTGATGTCACGGTGGAGCCGAAGCCATTATGAGTAGCACGGCTGTCAGGATATTGGGCTACCCTCCTGAGTCGATGGAGTACTGGGTGGGTCTTGAGACGGAACGAGCACAGGTGGGCGAAGAAGCGGCTTCTCCGCGGAGAGCGAGTTCAGCGGAAGCCCATGAGACGGAGGTTCGACAGAGGTACACGGCATCAGCATCTTCAGGGAGAGGCGTAGCAGGATTGTAATAACGTCCTTATATCATAGATCTCAGTGATTTTCCAAGGCACAGAACGGTACCGAGTTCATCGAGATGGATGAGGGTTTCAGGCACCCTTAGGCTAGTGTGGCACCTAAGTATAGAGCATTACACTATCATTCCGTGACTGATTTGAATCTAATCTTGTGTGATTCATCGTCAGATGAGATGGGCAAAGAATCGGATACCGAAAGACGCCAGTGTCCGCTCGCAAGGGACTGCGAGACTGCTATACAGTAATTGACACACGAACACATTGTAGTACCCTGCCCCCAGGAATAGAAAAGGAGAGTGGACTTGCTCTTTCGTCGTATCATGATCTTCAGGGGGGAGAGGAACACTGCCATTCTTAGTACCTGGAAGACAATCATGCCACCCTGATAACTAGACGAACAAATTGGCTCCCTTCCGTACGAGCTAGTTGCTGTATCTTACCACGAATTCAGAGAAGTGCAATCGGATATGACGGCGTATTGATCCGCAATTCACACTCTTCCACCTGCCGTTATGTCCGTCCACTCTGCACACACAGCGCCGCACCCTCGCCTGTCTGTGCTCTCGACAGCATCTCTGAGCGCGTCGAGCGACCATCTGCCATCCATCTCGAATGTATCTTCACGGTATTCCTTGCCTCCTGGAGCTCCAGTCCCGCTGTCAGTCTCGTCGTCGCCTAAGCCGCACGCACGGCCCAGTGTGTACGATCGAAACTTGAACAAGACGCGCACGGCAGAGGTCTCCCTGTCTGCTTACGCGTTCCTGTTCTCGGAGATGGTGCAATACACGCTCAAGCGCGTCAACGGTATCGCCGACCTCGAGCGCAGGTGCGTGCCGCAGCCTTTCAGTTGACCTATCAGCTGACTGGTTCTGGTAGACTGAACGTGCTGGGATACCGCATCGGGCTGCGTGTGCTCGAGCTCATGTCCTGGCGCGCCGAGTCCAGCACGAAAGCACCCAAACGCGAAATCCGCTTCCTGCCCGCGCTCATGTCCATACACACCCAATTCTGGCGCGCCGTATTCGGCAAACCGGCCGACGGTATAGAGAAGAGCGTGGAGAACGAGGATGAGTGTACGCCGACCTCGACTTAGTTCTGCGCATCGCTGACGGCACGCGACAGACATGATCATCGACAACGACCCGTCCATAACGCGGCACATATCCATTCCCCGGGATATGAGCCAGCTCAGCTGTTCAGCTATAACCGCTGGCATGGTAGAAGCCGTTCTAGACGGTCTGGGCTTTGTACGTGTTCTCCTTGACGCGCGATTGCTGCTGAACGCGTTGCAGCCGGCACGCGTAACGGCGCACTCGGTTCCTACGGCCGACTTTCCTCTGCGCACAACGATACTCATCAAGCTGGACAAGTCGGTTCTGGAACGCGAGGAGGCCTTGAAGTAGAAATTTTGTATATATCATAGCATAGTCCCGAGATATGTGATCGCTCTGAAGCTAGGAACGCCAACACGCGCGGTTAGCCGCTTGACACTCTTGACATCTTACCACGACGCGCCCAAACGGGCATGAACATGCTCCAGTCCCATCTATACTCCCAATTCCTCACTGGCAGCGCGGCGGACGTGACGCTTCACGTCCAAGGCTCATGGGAAGCCGTATACCAGGTGCGAGCTGCCGGTCGCGTGCGTAGCGCGTCAGAGATGCTGAACTCAAAGTCTTAAGCTTCACCGTGTGGTCCTCATTCAAGCGGTACGGCCGACTCGTTGTCCACCGCGCACGCGACTGAACTTTCGTCCAGGGCTACTTCAGCTCGCTCTTCAGCGGCGGCTTCCTCGAGTCGCAGCGGACGCGCCGATCCGCTTTCGTCGCGCCTGATGAAGTTATGATACGATTTGACGACCCCAACATCACAAGAGCTGGTGCGTTACGTGCCTGCTGATTCATCGCGCGCGTGCTGAGCAGTCTGCAGCATTCGAGTATGTCGCAATCGCGAATGTGGCTGGTCGAGCTAATCACGTGTTCAAAGACTTTGCATAGCACGTCTCTACGGCGGCGGCCCACCACTACATGTCTCTCCAGCTCTAATACCTACGGCGACCAGTCCACTGACTCCCGCTTTCTCTGCGCCCGCTTCGGCTTCCCGGTCTCCAACACCCGTTGGACGTCACAACGCGACACCGCGTTTCTTGTTGTCCTTGCTGGCGACTGCAGCGTTCCTGTCGATCCCTCTTCTGATCAACCAGTCCCTCGATCTTATCTTGGGCTCCGTTGGCCCGTACACTGTTCTCCGCTACCTGCGCTTCGCGATCGGCTTGGGCATTGGGGAACCTGAGCCTGGCGAGCGTGAATCGCCCGTCGGTCTCGAGAATGTCGGCCAGAAGGCTACGACTAGCTTCCAGCGCAACCTCACGCTTGCACCTACGACTAGTGCACCTTCGCTGGGGAGCGATGAAGGCGAGGATGATACGGACATGGCCAAGAAGTTGGGCGAAGTCAACCTCAGTCGCGACGGCTCCGAGGTCTCCATAAGCGAGACGGCCAGCACGATTGACGAGGAGACCGCCCCCATCTTCAACTACGGCCGCATATCGGAGAAGGTTGGCGAGGCATGCGTCTGCTTCCTGACAAGATGGAGTGTCGACATCCTGCCGGTTGAGGAAGCCGCAGCCGATCAACGGGGCAGTCTCGACCAGACGCTGCTTCCTGCCGCACCCACTATCTGGGCCCGAGGAGGACTCAGTGCACGCTGGGTGAAAGCTCTCATCTCGTCAGATGACTTCTTCGTCAAGGGCGAGCTCGAGCGTTACGACTTTGCATGTCGTGTTGTCGAATTACGACGCCGACGAGGCATCCTCTCTGCCGAAGAGACTGAATGGGAGGAGCTTTTCCGCACCGGCATATATTATACATCCATCCACTTTGACGACTTGACACGCATATCCCAGGACGTATCGCCGACGACGCGACGGGCATACGTCCCGCACAACGTTCTGCATTCCGCGCATTGGACACATTCGATGCTCCGCTCACAAGTTATGACCAGGCCGCCCGTTTCTGGCGGCTCGCCTTCCTCGTCGCCGTCCCCTGCACCCCGAGAACGCGAGCTGCGTTTCTGCCTCACGACCGCCGAGATTGCCGCCCAGCAGGCCGCATTGGCGGATCGGGGCGACAAGCCCGAGGAGGCGACCTACTTCCCAGTGCTGTCCGACACATCCATGCGTATAGGCAACCCACCCGCGCATCAACCCGCGCACGGAGAGCCAACCAGCCACTTCGTGTCCAATTCGCAGCGGCGCACCGGCTTTGCACAAGAGTTCTTCGGACTGAAGTGCAGTCGCCACACCGCCGCAGAGGCCATCGCCGCGGACCCCAGCGGCAAGGCGCGATGGTCGCCGTATCCTCCTTTCCGGTTTGGCGTGGAGTTTTGGAACGTCGTGGACCTGGACCAGAAGATCTTCTCGCATACGATATGGTACGCGGGAAGCCTCTTCAACGTCTATGCACAGCTGGTGCGGAAGAAGGGTGTTCAGCTTGGCGTGTATCTCCACCGCCAGTCCAGCGTGGAGACGATGCCCCGCCCATCTTCCCCTCCTGCGCCACCTGCGCCCATGCCGTCGTCGCCTACAGCTGTTGTTGCACCACGGCCTGAATCATGGAGCGGCGCACCCGGCTCATCCTCCACTTCCATAGTAACCCGTCCAGGCCATACATCGCACTTCAGCCTCGGCGGGCGGACGCGCGCAGATTCTGGGGGACAACGCGCACGAGCTGAATCGGTGCAGCGAGTGTCCAGTCCATTATCATCGGCGCGCTCAACAAGTCCACCACCTCGGTATTCCAACTCTGGGTTACCCATCGTCACGCCGTCGCCGCCCATCGAGTCGATGATGTCCAGTTCGTACGGGTCGCCGCCCCGATTACACATCTCACTACCTCCTTGTATGTCTTCCCACGTGCACAGAAAGCGTTTCATGGACTCATCGTGTTTACAGTGACGACGCCCGCTCCGGTACAACCGTTCCGCGACCCACGCGCCACGGTCTTTGTTTACTTTGGGATATCGTGCTTCGTACTACCTGCAGCACTCATTCGCTTCACCAGCTCTCC